>CAODLS010898650.1:0-12238 GCA_948243855.1 Flueggea neowawraea | reverse complement strand
ATTCGCAATAGCCTGCAGCTGCTTGGCAGCAGACCAAGACCGCGAAACGCTCCAAGACAACGACCGGAAATGGCCTAGGGACCGGTGATGGTGGGCCTGCTCCTTCTGACGGCCGAACGACCTGTTCCGGTGAGCTAAAGCGGCGGTGGACTCCTTCTCGTCAAGCATTGAAATGGAGAGATCAATCAAGGCCTTCTTTGCCCGGCGAAACTGCCCTTCGCCCATGAATTTATTACTATTTTCGTCCAAAGCACAAAGCACGATTTCTATTAGCTTCTTCCACTCCCTGATCTGCTCAATCCCGTCGCGAATAGCATTGCAAACATCGAGAGCTTTCACGCTCCGTTCGAAGAAATCCTGGATCATCCGATCCAACGGCGGACGATAGACTAGGTCTCTGTTATTGAAGAGGATTTTACGGAACTCTTCTTGGCAGGAGAGGAAGGAATCGAGAATTTTCCGGATCCAAGGGAGAGAAAGCAACTCGTCGGAGGAGAGATCGGAGAATCGATCGGTGACATGCCTTTGGAACGATTCAAGTTCGAGTTCGAGGCGGGAGAGGTCGTGAGTGGAGTCCATGGAGTGAACTTGGTCGCGGCGGAGGCTGAGGATGGAACGACCGAATGACGCCGTAGAGGAGCCTTGGTAGTCGGTGGCTGGCATTATCACATGAACGGAGGAGAGAGAGACAAGTTCGGAGTGTTCGGTTGGATAGTCCGACCCGAATTGGGAACCCCTAGAGTCGAATTGGGGCGAAGGAGAGAGGAAGGAGGGGATTATAAGGGGGAATTAGGCAGCGTTTTATGGGGGCTGGTGACAGTGCGAATTGGTCTTTGATTTTTTACCCATATCCGATTAATTCTTTTTTTTTTCTGCAAAAAGTTTTTTTTCCAATATATGAATAGTTGCAAATTACATATAACAATGCCATTTTTTTCTTTTAACATGATTAAAATTGCTCTATAGTATCGTTAAATATTTTATTGATATACTGAAATTAGTTAAGACAATAAACAAATATTACAAAAATAAATAAATAAATGACTATATAATTAAAATATATACGACATAAAGTTGGAGTAATTCAGTCAGTAAACAAATTTTGATTTTAGGACTTGAGATAAATTTTTGCTTTCTTCTTATTTTACCAATTTTATAAGGTGCTTATTTTAAATAAATTTGATAAAAATAAAAAATACAATAAAAAAAGAACGTATGTTTAAAAGCATATATATTTTATACAAAATAAATCACTTCAAACAAACACAATTGCATATGGGTTTTGAGAAGTAAAATTAAGGGCATGTTTAGTTATAGAAATTTTTTTATTTTTTTTAAAAAAATTTAAAATAAAAAATAAAAAAATTATTCGTATAATATTAAACTTTTTATTATTTTTATGTTATTTTAAAAAATAATTTATTTCTCAACTAAATTTAGTCTAAATTTCTGTAAATAAAAAAGGGTATTAATTTAATTTTTTTCTTAAAAAATATTAATTTTTATCAAAAAATAACATTAATTGGTTAAAAAACAGAAAATTATAAATTGAGGTAATAATTTGTGTTTTCAACTTCAACTCAATTGCATACGCGGACAACAGACGTCACGCACAGGGGACACGCTGGGCCGTGTTACCAGTAACGGAAGTTTTGACCTTTTTCACTTGGGTTGTTTTGAGCAAAATGTGTGGTGTGTACAGATGAAAGGAGAGCCGTCGGATGAGAATAAACACAGAAGCAAAGTGGGGTCGGGTTCACCTAGAGTTACGTGGCTGTGAATGAGAGAGAGGCGAAGGAGGTGAGGTGAGGTGAGGTGATGGGTGCCACGTGGTGGGATTGGGTAACACGTGAGAGACGTTCACAGTCGGGAGGGGAGAGTACACGTGGAGGGCACAGCTGGGTCTTCGTTGGCGCGTAAATTGGAGAGGGACTTGGTCTCTCTCTCAAGTACCACTAAACTATATATAATCAAGGAATGTGTCAAAATGGCTGTACTATGAGAGTCTTGGCTTTCAGAATGTTCCATTTTTTCTAAGGAACAAGAATGAGAATACAACAATTATCTCTTTTTCTTTTTTAAGATTGATTCATATAGGGCTGGTTTAATAAGTAGTAGTATATAGTATATTGAGAGTATATAACATAAAAAATGCACGATATACTTGTTTGTGGCCACATAGTAGTATATAGCATATTGTAATTTTTTTGAAATATTCTAATATGTGAAATGTCATTAATCACCCTCATTTACAATTAATTTTGAATTGCACAACCTTTAAAAAAATGAAAAAATTAAAATTTTACTTTATTTTATAAAATACAAAATTACATTACCTCTTATTTTTACTATTTAAAAATGCAAAAACTCTTACATACTGTATGCTAAGTACAAAAAATGCTACTATTTTAAACGTGTCCATAATTGGTATCTAATTATTTACATTAATCTTAAATATATTTTATTATATATACTCTTACACCATTAAATTTATACGTATTATTTAATCTTATTTTTTATTTTAATTTTTTCTATTAAATACCTATAAGGCTTCAAAATAATGGATTTCAACAAGTTCTAAAATTATCTTTAATCCTACTTAAAAATTATGGGTAATTAATCCACTTTTAGTTTTTCATAAATGCATATTGTTATGCAAAAAACACGAAAATTAAATTAGTGAGTATTCTTTTTCATAAAACGTCCAAAATTTTATTTCCCTTTCATCCTTTTATTGAAAAAATGAAAATATAAAATTGATAGAACATATAAAGCGAAAAGGCTAATTAATTTTAGAAATGAAAATTCTTACCCAAAATCATAAAAATAATATTACTTAAAAAGATCATAAAAATTTGACTAGGCAAAAAAGAAAAGTGAATGAAAAGGATGGTACGAGCTTAGAATTGATTTATAAAATAATACAAATGATTGGAGAAGAAATGTGAGAATTTGTTGGACGAACCAAAATATAATTATATATAATTTGGATAAAAGAGATAAAGAACGAAAGAAGATAAGATAGTTTATGTAGGAGAAGGGTTAGGTTAGGGCTCCTCTAGTATTAGAATCCTTCGTTGTGGTTCATATTCATTGCTTCATATTGGCATCAAAATGTATACATTTGAAGGCTATTAATGCATGCATAAATGTGCTCAATTATTTAGTTATGAAAAAATATCCATACCAATTAATTGGAAGCCATGTTCATTCTCTCCTGCATCAATCTTGATTAGTTATTATCAAAACAAAAATGGAGTTTTGAGTGATTTGAAAAGTTTAGCTATGGCTAGCTGCGTGATGATCAGTGTTCTGCCAGGCTCCAGCTATAACACTTGAATTATTCTTTGAAATTATCTAAAATTGAATGGTTTCAATTAATTTCCTTTGGGTTTGTAATTAAGAAGATTCATACACAAAAGAATAAACAACATATCGCTCATGGTATGTAGGATACAAACCTATTGGTATTAGAGTCTTTTTTAATCGAATGTTCAATTTCTAGTATGAACCAATGTTAAAAAAAATCAGTCTCTCAATTTAAATGTGCAAAGTTAATTGTAATTATGAAATAACATATAATTTTTATTAATATAACATAAAATAGTAAGTTTCTTCAAAGTTGAGGGAGTTACATAAAATCAGAGGTTCAAACTCTTAAAACATAAATTCTCTTAAATATTTCTAACATTCTCTCTTCTCTTACTTGAAACCGAATTAGCTTGTGGTTTGAGAAAAAAAGGAAAGAAAAAAGAATTTCCCATCATCCACTTCTTTTAACCGTCCAAATTATATTTTGTTTTTACATTTTATACTCTTTTTCTTAATCATAGATATCATCATCGATGTTTTGACGATTCGAAAATAAGTCTATTTGAATATTAATTACAGTCAATGCTCCTCTTCTCATAGTGTGCTTAATAAAAATCAAACTTGATAACCTATCTCTCAAATTAAGATTGCATGAGCCACAAGCAATGGCTTGGTTTCTTTCATATTTTGTTGGACCATTTCGTAGTGGTTGTGAAGTTGAAGGGTTAGTTGTGGCTTGTGGGTTGGGGAGAGAGACATTTTAACACTCATTAATGGCTTCCAAAGAAAGAGCGCCAAGCCGGCGCCGTCGTGCGTGCATCACTATCTTCTCTAAAACAACAAATTAAATTGAAGATAATATATTTATATATAACGTGACATTTAATTAATTAATTCTTAGAAGATGTGTTTCCAATTTTTTTTTCTAAAATAATTTTAATTTTTTATAATATAAACATCAAATTTAATGTATATATTATTTGCGTAAATATATTAATTTCCAAAGAAAAATTCATAAATATTTCTGGCTTGATAAGTTAATAACAAAACATCCTCACGTATAGATTGTTACTTCCTAGGGGCATTGACTTACTAAATCACTTTGTTATATCTGTAAAGAAATTAATTAAATAAATTAAGAGATGAAGTTTTAGCCTTCTGCTAGTATTGTTTGCATCTTCGACGGAAATAAGAAAGAACAAAATAGATATTGAACTGAAAGCATACAGATAAATTGTATAAACAACGGAAACGAGCAAAGATCGAGATTCTACCTCACAGTCCAAGCAGTAGCAGTAGAGAATATGATCTTAGCAAGTTTCTATAGTTGAGCTATGAATGAGAACGATCAATATTTGCACAGTCTTAGTACCTACTAAGGACTAGGGTGACTAAAGAAGAAGAGATGTGTTCTTCCTTGTTGCTCCTTATGAAAAACTAACTTTTTTTGGGGGGGGGGGGAAGAGTGAGAGAGACATTTTGGAGGGAGAGAAAATCAAAGAACACTGTTTTTTTCTTTTTCTTTTTTCTTTCCTTTTTTTTTTTCTTTTTCTTTTTCTTTTCTTACATATATATCAAGTAAGAAGGGAAAAGAACATTTTGGAATTCTCTAGAATGTCAGGCTCCGTTGTTGGGCTTCTTAATTAATTGGGCTTGCTCGGCCCAACTTAGAAGCCCATAGTCAATTACTCGTTGGTTGGACTCGTCAATTAACCCGATAATTGATGGACCTCGTTCCATCCATTAATGTCATGGACGAACCCGATTTTCTAACATCTCTCACTCGCACATGACAATATGGTACATCATCATACAACATGGTTAACACTTGCATAACCACATCGATCCCTTCGTCATACAGACAAGTAGACTGTGCAACCAACATACATCAAGAGTACAAACATTATGCACCGATTAGGGTCATAAAGTGATATTGACTAACATATCCTACTATTTTGTGTCTTCAATACAATCTCCAACCTGTAAATGAAATTTATGTAGGCCTCTACCAATAACATTTTTCACAACCTCTGATTTTGCCCTTAATTATAATAAAGAAGTTTTACTTATGTTCACATATCATGACAGACAATGATAGACGCATATACAAACATTGAGACTAATGAGAATGTGTCATTAAAAATGATCTTCCCCTCTTACACTACATGATCCACTTTAGTCAAGTTTACTTGCTCAGTGTATCATGTTTGATCGAATCAATCATAACCATTAACGGAACATTAAAGCAGCCTAACTCAACTAAGTGTTTCTAATGTTTTAAGGGTCATAAGGGGTGAGCCACCGAGAATTATATGTTCAGGGTACGGTCTCACACTAGAAAAAGTGAGATCATTATTTGTAATCTTTTTCATATCTATGGTCGTTTATAGTACACATGGTATGATCATGTGCTGTGATGTTATATCATTCCTTTGGAGGATTGCATGTTTATAAAATTTATTAACACCACACAAAAGCTTCAGTTAAAATGTATTTCACCATTTTAATCTTAATCCACCACTTAACATGATTACTTCTAGCTTTTAGACAGAATATGCTAAAAAACTCTCAATTTTAGCATAAGATCATTTGATGATCAACATAAGAATTTATCATATGGCGTACATTTCTCTTCATATGACTTATCTTACCTTTTTACAATGACCTCGCAATTGTAAGATGCAAGACGATTTCTTGATTATGAATACAATCTTGACTTCATGTTCAAAATCAACCCCATCTTAGCCCTTGCCTCACATATTACAAGACTAAGATAAATACCCGTATAAGTGAGTTACTTCTTTCCCCAACATGGTCTTCTACTAACAAATGTATACTCATAACATTCTTATATGTGTATTGTAAGCAGTGAATTTTTAAAGAAAGTATAATTTTATTAATGAACTCAAAATCACAATAAGGGAATACAAAGTATTATTTGACAACCTATGCAGACCTAGAGAGACAACATGTTTGATGAAATCATCTATAGTTAAGGGCTTAGTAAATGAATTTACAATCATTTCTCGCGAAGTGATATACTCTAATTTCACCTCTCCTCGTGCAACTAGATCTCTAACAAAATGATACTTGGGTTCGATATACTTAGTTCTTCCATGATACCTTAGGTCCTAGGAATAAGCTGCTTAACTATCACTATAAATAATTAAAGGGTCTTGAGAGGTGGTTAAACCAACGTGGTTAAAAAGCTTCTTCAACTAAACAGCCTCTTGCAATGCGACAGACGTAGTTATGTACCCAGCTTCTATAGTAGACAATACTACACTAGTCTGCTTCTTGCTTCTCCATGCCACAACTCCATTTTTAAGCAAGAATATATATCCAGAAGTGGGTTTTCTCTCATCCAAATCTTCGTCCAAGTCTGCTTCTATGTATCCTCTTAAACACACATTATTTCCTTCATAACATAGTGCGTAATCAGTAGTGCCCTTCAAGGATCAGGTAAAACTCATTTTACTTCTTACCAGTGTGATTTTTCAAGGTTTGACTGGAATCTGCTTAGCAGACCAACAACAAAACAGATATCACGTCTAGGACACATCATTGCGTACATTAGACAACCAATGGCAGTGACATATAGAACTTTCTTCATTCGTTTCTTCTCTGTTACCATTTGTGGACACTTATTATAGCTAATTTTGTGGTTCTTAGCTATTGGGGTTGCCACGGGATTGCAGTTTTGCATGTAAAATTACTTCAAGATTTTCTCGATGTACTCCTTTTGTGAAAAATATATCATTCGCTTAGATCAATCTCTTGAGATTTTAACCCAAAGGACGTATTTTGCATTTTACATGTCTTTCATCTCAAATCTAATTGATAATCAGTCTTTGACATCATTGATATAGGTCAGATCATTATCTGCAACAAGAATGCCATTTACGTATAATGTTATAATAACAAACTAGTTCCCCTAGCGTTTAAGGTATACGCAATGGTCTTCGTCAATCATTTTGAAATCAAATGAGATGATCGCCTCATGAAAGCGAATGTACCATTACCTTGAAGACTGCTTGAGACCATAAATAGATCTCTTCAACTTGCAAACTTTATGCTCGCTACCAAGGACTACGAAACCCCCAAGTTTTACTATATTTCTTCATCTAGTTCCCCATTAAGAAACATAGTCTTTACATCCATTTGATGTAACTCAAGGTCCACAGCGACAACTAATGCTAAGATCAACCTAATCGAGACAAATCTTACAACATGTGAGAAGTTCTTGTCATAATCGATTCATTCCTGTTGTGTAAACTCATTTGCGACTAAGCTACTTTTTTGCGTGATGGGCTTGCTATCAACGCCACACTTAATCGTATGTATCCACTTATTTTCAATAGCTTTCTAACCTTTAGGAAGTCCAACCAATTTCCACACTTGGTTCAAACTCATTGATGTCATTTCTTCTTCCATTGACTTTATCCATTTTTCCTTACTTGGGGATTCAAGAACCTTTCGCATGTTTGTAGGTGCTTCCTCATCTAGTGGGATTATTGTTAAGAAAACTTTACTCATTTTTTTCTATTGAAAAACGTCTTCGTGGAAATTTACCTTTCGCCAACTTACTTGGCGGTTCTGCCTCTTAATACACAAATCGCATTTATTCGTTAAGATTTGGAATACTCCCGCTAGGAAAAAAGATTCTCATTTTGATTTGTTACAGGATTTTGACTCCTACTCAAATTAGGATTCATACTCCCACTCAAGTTAGGATGAGGAACATTCGCACTGGCTTAAGGTGGAAATTCCAAACTTTTATTCTTGGCCATTAAATCTCTCCCACTATGATGGAGTGATCTTGAATGTTCAGGTTCTTGTGTCTCACAGAAACTGAAGTATTTACCCACTTTTCTCAAGTTTGGAAATTCCCTTTCAAGGAATGTGACGTCTTAATATTTGTACTTGATTTACTGTGCCATATTTTTGTTCTCTTACTTGGACGTATCCTTTAGAGATTTCGAGATACCTTATAAAGGTTTCTTTTCTACCTATTGGGCCATACTTTCCATGCTTGTTAGATGTGTCATGAGCGTAAGTTGTACAACCCCAATGGCCTTAGATAAGATAGGTTGAGCTTGGACATGTCCACATCTCGTAAGGTGTGGTCGCAATAGATTAGGTGAAACGAGATTTAGGACACAAGTTGTTGTCAACAACGCGTCTCCTTAGAAGAAAATTGGTAAGTTGGCCTTAACCATCATTGATATTACTATATCAAGGAGTGCTCCATTTCTCTTCTCTGCTACACTTGTAAGGCCCAAGGGATTGATGATTGGTGTTCAATTCTCCTTTCATCACATAATACTTTAAATTCCTTAGAAAGGTATTCTCGACCATGATCGGTTCTTAAGGCCTTGATTTTCCTATTTTCCTATTTAGTTGATTTTCAACCAGACTCATAAATCTTTTAAAACAACTCAATACTTCAGAATTATGGAAAATCAGATAGATATGACTATAATATGTATAATCATTTATGAATGTGATAAAGTTGTACGGTCCATAGCGTGCTCTCACACTCATTGGTCCACAAACGTCAAAATGGATAAGTTGCAATGGATATTCAGCTCATGTTGCTTTACCAAATCGTTTTTGCACTAGTTTTTCCTTAGACAATTCTCGCAAGTTGGTAATACAACTTTTCGTAAACTACCTAACATGTCAGTCTTGGCTAGACGGCCAATAAGGTCTTGGCCAATATGGCTGAGCCTTGCGTGTCATAGATTTACATCATTCGTATGATCCGATGATGAAGTAACATAAGAAAAACTAGTATTATTGTTATTTATATACTCCAGATCCATAACAATAAAACTATTCATAGCAAAACTCGAGCCATAATATGTAAACCCAAAAACAAATCTACCTTATCATTTTCAAAAGATATAGTAAATATGTTGTTCATTAAAGATAAAACAGAGACCAGATTCCTTCGTATCCCTGGAGTATAGAGGACATCATGCAGCAACAATGTTTTGCCACCGCGAAAGGTCAGTAAACAAATGCCAATAACTTGGACCTCCACTTTCTTATTATTCCTAACATATATCCAATTTGTTCATTGGGGGATTCTCTAGAACTAGACATATGCCTCACGTCTTATACTCACTTGGTCGGTTGCTCCTGAATCAATCACCCATTGAGGATATCATTTAATTAGGAATATGAAACTTGACACAAAATTATTATGTAAACATGAGTAAAGATTTTGTACCTTTTGAGGAGCATTGCAGTCTTTAGCAATGTGACCCCTCTGTTAGCAGTTATAGCATTTTATCTTGGACACGCAAGACTTGCCCTTTGCCTTTTTCTTTTTCTGCCCTTTTGGTTTTTGTTTTCCTTTAAAATTCTTTCCTCTGCTCTTGAAGAAGAATGTCATTTGCTTCCTCTTCTCTTTGTTATTTGAGCCCTTTTGGGGCCCAAAATAAGCAATGTGAGCCTTATCATTAATCTTGAGAGTCGCCAGACGGTACTCTTTGAGTTCAAGATGACATACTGCATCATTGAAAGTTAGGATATCAGAAGCATATGTCAAGTGTTGCTTCATATGATCCCAACTGCTCGGTAAGGAACATATTACATCTTGAATTTTATGCTTCTCGGTCAGTTTATGATCGGCATTGTTAAGCTCACTTATCATATTTCTCATTTCCCTAAGATGCTTTTTCATAGTATGATCAGGGTGTTTCTGGTACGTGTCAAGTTTTATGGTTAAACACCAGAGTTTAGTCAGCGACACACCGTCGAATTTCTCCTTTAACGTAGCCTAGAGATCTCTGGCATACTCATAGCTAGGGGTGCACACGGTTCGTTTGGTTCGGTTTTGTGGCTAAACCATCAACCGAACCAAACAATTCAATTTTACTCTCTGATCATCTATAGTTAAACCACTGGTTTCATCGGTTTGGTCGGTTCAAAACACTCCATTTAATTTTCAGCTTCAACAATGTTAATACAACATTCCACTCAAAATATTAATACAACAATCTTAAAATGTCATTTATAAATAACAACATTCCACCTTAAAATCTTAATACAACAAATCATTCTCCAAAATAACATAAAAAGTAATTCTCCAAATCCAAAATAAACATAAAAAGTCAATTTTTCATACTCAACAAATATAATTCAATAAAACCAAGTCCAAATTGCACATAAGAAGTCAAATTTTCAGCTTCAATCACCATCCAGTAAACAATTTCAGTTTCCTTATTTAAGACTCAGAAAAACATGCATAAAAGAAAAAAAAATAGTACAGATTCAAATTGATAAAACAAAAAATTGTAAAATAAGTTCAACTAGGCAACAAATAAGATACCTTCAGCAATTTCTTCATACTTCTCAACATCATCCAACAATTCCTTCAAATCAATGGGAACTTCTGTTGATCTTAACCAATTTTGAGTGCAAATAAGAGCCTCAACAGTTTAGGAGATAAAGAACTCCTATAAGAATCTACAATTCTACCACTTGTTGAAAAGGTTGATTCAGATACAATTGTAGGGACTGGAATAGCTAGCACTTCTTTAGCCATTAAAGATAAACATGGAAATTTGTAGGATTTTTCTTCCACCAATTTAGAATATCAAAGGACTTGGTATTAGCCTTGATACTTTTCAAAAGATATCGACTTAACTCATATTTATTTTTCACTATTTCATCTTTTCTTAATTGCTCCACAAATGTTGATTTTAGCAAACTACTACAATCATCATCATCCTCCGTTCCAAACTCAACATTGTCACATAAATTGTGTTTTCCAACAACCAAAGGACCTTTTTCATTAACAGGAATCAAACCCTCATAGTACATGTAAAGTCTATTAAGAGCATACTCTATTTTCTCAATAATCTCAACTGCCTTACTCTCATCATACAATTGTTTCAAACAAAAAGAAACATACTTCATCTTATATCTAGGATCTAAAACAATTGCAATGTGCAACAAGTAGTTGATAGAATTAAAATTCCAATATTTTTGAAACTTCATTTTCATTTTTTTGGCACTTTTAGACAACAAAGGATCATATGAAGCACACTATTGTTTAAGCCTAACATGCACTTATACAATTTCATGAAAGAACGCATTTGAAGTGGCATACAATGAACTGGAAAACTTCAAAGTCAAATTGTAAAACATCTTCAAAAATTTAACAAAGACCCTAACATGCTTCCAATCATCCTCGGTTGGAGGCTCCTTTATCTTTTCCCATCATAATAAGACCTACACCCATTGTCTTCTTCACTTAACCTTTCAAAAGCCTTCTCATATTTCTCGACTGCCTCTAACATAAAATAGGTGGAATTCCACCTAGTTTCCACATCAAGACACAACAAACTGCCACACTCAATTTTTTCTTTCTCAACACATTTTTTAAAAGCTATCAATATAGCCGGATAAGACCTTACAAATCTAGCCGCATTCCTTACCTTTAGAATACTAGCATTATCTTCAAACAAACCATCCTTTACCACCAAATTAAGAATATAGGCAACACAACGAACATGCAAAAATTCATTACTCAAAATAGTACTCTTCCACATTTTAGTTTTACCTTTGAAATGTTCTACATATAATGTTTGAGCTAGCATTATCAACAGTCAAAGTAAGAATTCTATCAATACCCTAATCAAGCAAACACATCTCTAATTCCCTCCCAATTGTCTTTCCTCTATGATTTGACACTTGCCTAAAATCCAAGACTCTTTTATGTAATTTCCAATCCTCATCAATCCAGTGGGCAGTTAAACACATGTAATTAATATTATGAGCTGAATTCCAAGTGTCAGTAGTTAAGCAAAACCGTTGATTCCTCATATTTTCCTTCAAAATCAGTCTCTCTTCCTCAAATAATTTCATGCAATCTCTTGCAATTGTCATCCTAGATGGCACTGTAAATCTAGGC
>CAODLS010898518.1:0-15646 GCA_948243855.1 Flueggea neowawraea | reverse complement strand
AAATTTTGTCCCTTTGAAATTTCAAGAGATATATTGATAGAATATACAAGTCCTCGTATTTATCAAATGACCTAACTTCGTGCATTTTCCATGCCTTCTATGCAAGACCAAATTAGCAAGCTTTGATGGTAAGCCGATGGGGCTCACATCTTCCAGTAACTTCCAAATACCAAAACAAATTCCAAAGTATTAGAAAAGTGGTTCGTCCATGACGGACGAACTGAATCCGGTCGGTCAATGTATGAACCAGAACCGTAAACCGAAACCAATTGAGTTGGGTTTAAAATGGGCCCATAGAGCCATGAGCCCATAAAACCCATTAGGGAGCTTATATAAAGAAGAAGTTTTTCTTCTTCATTTGATTCCAACATACACACCTCTCGAAGTGAGAGAAAGAGAAATGTCTCTCTCCATGTAGAAGAGGAATTCGAACTTTCTTCGGCCCACCGTTCTGCATAGATTTGCATGGCATCTAGACTGCGAAAGAGCCAAACACTCCCATCATCTTCACGATTGTTGTTTGCTTGCAGGACCAATATTAGATCTAGTCTTCTTCCGCTGCTGGTTGCTCCTATTCAAGTCTTGATAGAGAAAACTTTGACGCTTATATTAATCCTATTCAATTCGAATTTGAATTAATCAGATGTACAAAAATAATGGTTTATTAAAAAAAATCCGTAATCTAGTATAAAGAAGGAAAATGTGAATGACATTTTGGTCGGCATGAACGTGACAAGAAGATCAAATTAGCTGTTTTGTGAGTGATAATTTAGGGCTATTCGGGTGTCTAGTTAGTCGAAAACTGATTTCAGTTAGGGACCCACCTTGTTATCTGCAAACCTATTTTCTACTCTACTTTTGTCAACTCATCTTGGTCCCCTTTGCTAAACAATATCTGCCCTTAACTTGGTGGCCCATGAACCTGCCCTCCAAACTTTCATTCTAAACGGGGAAAGAAAATGATTTCATGTCGATTTAGTTCTGCTTTCTGTTCTCAATAACTACCGCCACATTTTAACTTCACATCCTGAACTTTTAATTCCATAGTTTTAGATAACTACTGTTTTTTGAAATGATCAGGGGTAAATTCATCACTAATCAAGATCTGCACCAATAGTCACTACAAGAAACTGCGGGAATAGAGTTCCGCCGAGATGGGTTAAGGAGAAAATTGGCCGCTCTTACAAGACAACAAGCAGCAAGATTTGATCACGCTTAACAAACCTAATAGATACATCAAATGAAGAGTATAAAAACACACCTTCGGTAACAATTGAGTCAGCTTGAACTTGAACCCATATTGACGATGCTAGACTAAGTAAAACTGCAATTCCTTAAACTACTTAACTAAACCAAAAAAGTCGACCAATAAGGCAATTAACCGGTGATTAGCAATGTTGGCCTTACACGAATTTTACTAACCAAAAGACGAAAACCTGGTTAGAAGACGCTTCAATATCATTGTTAGAAAAAATAAAAACTGCTAATACTTTGATTCCCAAAATATTTGCGGAAAGGCTATGCAGAACATAAAAAATGGCTGAATAGTTTCACTATAAAAAGACAATTCTTCTCATAGTATACTACTGAGTTTAACCAAACAACAGAGATACAATTGCACATGGTATTAGTCACTGGAAAAAAGAAACGAACAGCATTGAAAAACATGTTCTTTTTTGTTGTTGGTTGGGTAGCAACAAATTTAAATTTGTGTGGTCCAGTTTCAATATTTGGGTTTGTTCTAATTTTTTCCAATAGTCTGAATATGAAGAGATGCATCAAGCAAGCTCCTTCTGTTGCAATAAATAACCGAGAACAGACTAACCAATGACACTGAATACTCCAAGCTCACCGCCTCCATTGTTTCTCCTTTCCACCTCCATTAAAAAACTCAAAACACAATCAAAATAGTAAATCCCAGATGGAAGCAGTAAAATCTAAGATGATTTGTTTTAAGATTAACACTTAAGAAGTTTTCCCTACTAGTAGAATCAAGTGATTCACTTTGGTCATGACTGAGAATTTAACAAAAATTATAAAGATTTTCCATTATTTGCTGCTTTGCTTGTTCTGCCCGGAATGGGAGAAAGCAGCAGTAACGGTGCCCTCCGTTATTCATTAACCCAGTAAAGAGAATCAAAAGCAAAAGAAGAGTCTAACAACAATATTCCTTATCACTGCAATCACATTTACCATTTGCCTTGTTTCTCCAACTGCAGGGATTGTAAAGACAGTAGTAATACAAAATTTCACATAGATGGCATCATTTGACGCAATGCAATTTTGCATCAATTATTTGGACTGCCTAAAGTGAAATTCAGCAATACAAGCAAAAATATGCCAGAGGAGGAGAGACACCTCTTGCAAAGTAATTAAAAATCACCTGATACGTAGTATAATTAGCTCATTTGAGTTTCCTGCTTGGTTATAGATTCCTTGTCTTGGCTATCCTGATTTTTATCTGTGTGATTTCCGTTTAGATTCCTTTCTGCTTCAGCTTTCTCAAGCAGAGCCTGTCTTTGCATAGTCTTCATCATCTCCCTCATCGTCATCTCCTCACTGTCAAGCTGCATTTTCATTATAATCTCAGCTTCCTTGTCAAGTGGCTTGAAATACTCTTCAATGGCAGCCTCCTGCATGTTATCAGGACTGTCTTTCAACTTATGAGGGAAAAAATTGTGTGCATGCCGCATTGAAAGATAAAGTGGTTTATAATACATCTACCAATAACATCACAACGAGAAAATAATCCGCTATATATCGCAGCAGCACATACAACGTCCACAGAGATATACTTGTACGTTTGGCGAAAAAAGGCTTTTTTTCACCATAAATCCAACATCCACAGAAAAAGACACTAGAAGTAATACAAGAAATTGAGCTTTAACCTTCATCAGAGAAGCAAGATAGAATGTTTAAGCAAGAAAATGTGAAATAACAGACAAAAAAAGAAACATAAAGAAAAGTTTTGTATTGAAAGATTTGTCTAAAGACCATTTCAACTGCGCCATTAATCATGTCAATAATTTATTGCATTCTTTTAAAACAAATACACCTAAAATTCTTATGTAAAAAAAAACATTTAAAATTCTTGGGATGGGAGTTGAGATCAAGATCAAGAGAAAAACTCGAGAAATTTAAAAGAACAGAAAATTGGCTATCTTTTCCAGTACTCACAGTTTCCTCTAGCTTCTTGTTCAAATTTTGCATCTCCTTGACCATACGGCGAACCTCTGATAATATTGCCTGCTCTGGGATCTTTCGCAAGGCAGCCTTTCTTTCTTGTGCCTGTTGACATAAACAAAAAGCTTAATAAGAGGCAAAAAAAAAAAAAGCACAAATTACATGACATGTAACTGTGTGATGACAACACGAAATGAAAAATGAGATGCAACAGAATAAAAAGAAACAAAATAGTGAATAAAGTATTGAAATTTAAGTAAACTAAGATATTGTCCCCACAAAAATCAAGACTTAATTCATCTACTTAAACATTTACAACAAAACAAGGAAAAACTGATCAGAAAGTACATCTCAAAACAACCATTGCATCTACTAATCTACGAAAAGAATCAACCATCGAAATCACATAAAATTAACTTCAACATGATTCAATGAGCACCAAAAACAGAATTTCCAATATGCAAACTGCTAAAAACAACAGCATTACAGCACTTAACCTTACAGAATATACAGCAATTGTATGAATTGAAGACATCAATAAATGAAAAATGAGATACAGCAGAATAAAAGGCAATAGAAATGGTGGACTGAATATTGCAATTTAAGCAAGCTAAAGGTATTACTCACACAAAAATCAAGACTTGAGTTTATCTTCATAAACATTTACGAAAAAGCAAGAAAAACCGATCAGAAACTACATCTCAAGATTACCATCACGTTCAATAATCTACAAAAAGAATCAACTATCAAAAAGACATAAAATTAACTTCAATCCGGTTCAATGAGCACCAAAAACAGAATTTCCAATATGCCAACTGCTAAAATCAACAACATTACAGCACTTAACACTACGCAACATACAACAAAATCTAGCAGTTAAATAGACCTCTTGAAGTCGCCTCTCGAGCTGTAACCGGTAATTACGGATTCTACGTTCTTCGTAACCGGAGAGAACCCTAACATAGAACATAGCCCTTCTCCCAAACTCCAACAACTTGTCCATTTCTGGAATGTTCAGCTACCTACACATACACATCCCTGGAGATTCAACACTATCAGTTTCTTGAGAAAACAATCACGAAATGATTAAATTTCATAATTATGGCTGAAGTTAGAGCAAATTAATTTGGTATTTAAGCTTAAAGCTGAAACTAACCTTACAAGAGAGGGATAAAAAGGTCGATTGTTGTGACCCACCAGCGCCGGCAATGACTGGTGTGGAGGCCCGACCGATAGGCGAGAGAGTGGGGTGACCGATCTGAGATTTCACTTCTTAGGGCTGAGAAATTGACGGGATGAAAATGAAAAGACACTGTTTTGGACTTGAAACTGTGTCGTTTCAAGAGAGAGTTATCAAGGCATAAGGGCTTGTTTGGTTTAGCGAAACTAGTTTTAAATGGCCCGCAATATTATAAATCTATTTTTTAAATATTTAACATTATAGCAAAAATTATATAAAATTAAAAAATTAAAAACATAAAAATTATATGAATATCAATATTATATAACTATCGAAAAAAATCTCATATTAAATTAACATATGAAGATACTAGTTTTAGTCAAACCTAGGGAAATTAATCCATATACATATATTAAAACAGTTTATATTGGCTGTCAAAATTCGACATTTAGCATCTTAGAATTATGACATCTGGCCTCACCTATTTATGACATTTGTCTATTCATTCTAATGTGTTTTACAGCCAGACTACGACGTTTTGCTCACCTCTTTCTCTTTCTTCGGTTATCTTCTGCATTTGCATCCATATTGTTGAGTTCAGTTTTGATGATAATGAATGCAAAACATCCATGAAAAATATGCAAAGTTGCAAATTTGTTAATATTTGGTCAAAAAGCACCTTATAAGTCATCAAAGCGCATTGATGCATGTTGAACTGACTTTTACACACGCATAAGGTCTTACAAGGCACATAGATGAGAAACAAATGCTACTAAAAATTATCCATGCACATCTACACATGAAAAAAATCATGCAATGCACGTTGATGAAGTCCAGATTGATAAAGTGAAAGCCAAGGCACGCAGATGCACATTAATTGGCAAAACAAGACGCGTTAATGAGCAAAGATGTGATCTTTTAAAAAAAAAAAGATCAACGCACGTAGATGGATCAGCAACGCACGTAGACGAGTATCAGATAAGGAAGAGCTAGACTAAGTTGACAAGAGCAAGACACTGCTCGAGAATTTAAATTTGAACATTCTTTGACAGAAATCACGTGAAAAATCAGAGGTGCAGACTTTAGCAAAATGAAAATGCACGTTGAAGGCAAAACAACACACGTAGAAGAAGTCTGGGTGAAAATTGCATATTCTGAAATTCATAGCAATGCACGTTGAAGAGTGATCAATGCACATAGAGGTACGAACAACGTACGTAAAAGATCACCAACGCACGTAGATGTTGATCCAATGAAAACCAAGACCACTGGAGTCTGGCAACGTATGTAGACTTGCTATCAACACACGCAGAACTCAGTTGGAACAATGCACGTAGTGAAAGGTGATGTCATTACTAAGCAGAATTTGTTTTATCTCTCAATGATTACTTTGAGGCTCCAACGGCTATATTTCTAAGAGTAGTTATAAATAGACGTTCTAGAACAAAAGAGAAGTAAGAGAGACATGTGCTAAAACTTGTTATCCATTTTATCTCCCTTCTCTACCTTTTAACCCATTTTGAGCTATTCATTTGCTATATTATTTCTGGGTTGGTATGAGATTTAATCTGTGTTTCATTCTCAGGTTGAATATTGTAACAAGCAAGGTATTTGCTTTGAGTAGATATGTTTCCTTGTTGATCCTTAGAAAAATAAGAGAGGTTGTTAGTAAGCCTAAGAAAACTAGTGTTGGTTTTCTTGTTTTGTTCTTAAAACAAGATGAAAAGTTTTCTAGTTGATCCCGCAAAAACTAAGTGAACAATTTCTAGTTGATCCCGCAAAAACTAGGATAACGGTTTTCTAGTTGAGCCTACAAAAAATAGGAAAACGTTTTGCTAATTGAGCTAGTAAAAACTAGTAGTTTTATTTTCTTATTTTGTCCTTAAAACAAGGTGTAACGGTTTGCTTGTATAGCCCACAAAAACAAATGTTGTAAACGGTTTCTCTCCACCCAGAAGTGAGGAGATAGCTAACTGAAATTCTCTAGTGAATCTAAAGGAGTGGATGAAGGTCAAGAGGACCAGACCACTATAAATGATGGGCTTTGATTTTCTCTCTCCCTTACCTCTTTATCTTGTTTTATATTTGCATTATCTTGTTTGTGAATTGGTGATTTTATTGCTTCCGCATTTATACTTTGATTTTGATTTGAAAATTACTTTGTTATTTACTTTTCTTTGTAAAATATTTTCAACAAAGTTTTTAATTTGATAAAAATCTAATTTACCTCCTCTTGAAGTTTCATTCCATTGTTTATTGGGATCGACGATTGCATTTTCACCTACGTCGATTTGCTTCTTTTCACCACTTTCATTTCTTCTTTTTGAGCAGAGCTGATGCTTTTTGTACTTCTATCATTGCTCATGGGTCACTAGATTTTATTTGTGGCCAAGATTTGTGTCAAGTTGTCAATTTTGATCAGCAGATTCTACCCATTTGCATTGAAGGATCAATTAAGATCAAAATATTACATTTTTTTTCAACTTACGATGCTACAAGTCTTTGATGTGAGAGACCCGTTATACATTTCACATAACACATATTGTCATGGGGTAAAATTCCTAAAATAGAATGGATTTAAGCTTCTTTACAAGACTGGATATGGCTGACATTACTTAAATTATGATGTTTCTCAACAAATTGTATTTTTTTGCAGGTACGGCCGCTTTTTTTCAATTGATTTATGCTGTTTAATTCTTTATTGAAAAACTTCCACCTTGATTTGTTGTTTAATTTTGTTATGGCGTTTTTGTTGCTAATTGAAGGAATAGTTTGTTCGGAACAATTTTTTTCTTCAATGGCTCGATCCATTCAACTGCAGATACCATCAATTTTGGGTAACGTTAATAGCTCACAATTGAGTCATAGTGAGGTACGAATTGCAGCTGGGTATCGATAGTGATTTTTTGTAACCCATAATTAAACCATAATCGAATCCATAGTACTCCGCCACCAATGGTGATTTCTGCAGGTATGACTGCTTTTCTTTAATGACCAATTCAGACTTTTATCTCATATTTAAAAAAAAATCACATGTTCATCCAATTTTTTATTTTAAAATTCAGAGATTAATCCACTTTTGAAGATATCTTTAGAGCTTAATCCACATTTCAGTTATTCCAAATATTAATCGATTTTGTTGATGTGATAAGATGACTAATTCTGGATTTTTATCTAATAAAACAAAAATCAGATGTTTATCTAACTTTTGAATTTAAAATTCAAAGATTAATTCACTTTTGAAGATAAGCTTAATCCACATTCCAGTTATTCCAAATCTTAATCCATTTAAAAAAAAATCAAATGCTTTGTCTATCTTCATCTCTGTGTCTATTTGCAATATTACTTTATAAATAAATCCTCCACTCTTCATAACATCTACACTTGCTACACACTAGGCAAGTTTTCTTTTCAATTTTTGTGCTGCCATTATAGTAATAGAAAATGTCTTTGTTGTTTGATTCTCACTAATATTTCCAAGTTTTGCAGGTGACCAGTTGCAACCTCGAATTGTAATTCAGTACATTCTTCTTGCTCTTTCTGTTCTGTGATTTTGTGTCCTTTTTTTCATTAATTGCAATTTCTCAATGTAGTGTTCTATTTTGTTTGTTGGTTTTATATGCAATTGCTCTAACTACTGGGAAACATACATTTAACGTCTTGTAAATATGGTGCTAATCGTTACATTACATCATTTTCTATTATATTTGTGTTTTACTTAATTCCTTTCCAGTGGGCAATGTGCAAGAGAAATGGTCTTTTTCACATGTTTCGATCACTTTAGAAAAAAAAACCTAAACAAATTGATTTCACATGTTTCAATACAGGTTTTACTTAAGTTCAATTGTCTATCTACGTTTTCAAATGTTTTTGACTCTTTTTGTTAAATTGCTGAATATAAGAAATGTAAGCAAAATAATGTGTTCAAGCTTGTACAAGCTTGTTGCACGCTTACGTGATTATACAAAATCATTTGACACTTAAGTTATATCCTTTTTTTTTAATTTTTTGTTCTTTAATATGTCTTTTTTCTTGGTGGAGTAATAGGCGCTCGCCTTTTCAACTATCAGACATTCTCCCACCAGGCATGTTCTTCTCCCCCTTTTCCTTTAATTCCATCTTTTGAAACCTGATTGCATGCTTTCATGATTATACAAGAGCATTTGATATTTAAAATATATCTTTTTTTTTATTTTCTTGTTCTGAAATATTTTTTTATTGTCCGTTTAATAGCACTTGCTCCTCCAATTATCGGGTCTTTTCCGACCAAGCATGGTCTTCTCTCTCTTTCTATTCTATGATTTGTGCTCTTTTTTCCGTTAATTGCAAGTTCTTAATGTGGTGTTCTATTTTTTTGTTTATGTATATGCAATTGCTCTAGCTACTGCAAAACATATATTTAATGTCCTGTAAATATGGTGTTAATCGTTGCATTACATCATTTTTGTTATATTTGTGTTTTACTTAATTCCTATTCAGTGAGCAACATGCAAGAGCAATGGTATTTTTCACATGTTTTGATCACTTTAGTTCAAATCCTAAACAAATTGATTTTACATATTTCAATATAGGTTTTACTTTAGTTCAATTTTCTATTTTTACTTTAGTTCAATTTTCTATCTACTTTTTCAAATGCTTTTGTTTCTTTTTTTTCAAATTGCTTAATACAAGAAATATAAGCAAAATAATGTGCTGAAAAAAAAATAAACGAGTCTGCTTGATTCATCTTGATTATTTCCATCACTTTAGTCCAATTGCTTTAATCATGTAATGTATTGAAAACTTGAAAATTAGACTGCGGTAGTTTTATCTTATTTTTTGACATTTAATGTCAAACATGTCTTTGTTGCCCAAACAGATAAACAAGTTTTTAAAAATGCCTCTATTTTTTCATTGAGTTTGCTTTATATTTAGTTTATATTGAGTTTTTTTTTGCTGGAATTGAGAATGTTTACTCATGCCTATGGAAAAAGGTAGTTATATCTGCACTCAATGAAAAAGAATGTGATTTGGTGACCTTTGAAAATATCAGATCTGATGCTTTAGTTTCATTCCAATCTTATTACTTTTGACATTATACTTATAAGATTTTATAGCTATATTAGATGACACTTTTTGGTGCATTTTCTCAACCTTATTTGCACTTTATTTTCATGCATATTTGTGAAATTTATAATCTTCTAGGTTACACTACATTCTTACTATTATAGTCTAACCACCTAGCGTATGTATTCTATGGCTTCAACATCTATTTCTCAAATTTATTTAAAATCTTTTGCTGAAAGATTTCACTATGCATGATATTTAATAATTGATTTTGTCCTTAGATAAATTCATCTTTTTTGTGTCTCATCCCTTACCTGAATCATAGGATATGGCAAGATGATTCCATTTTCTTGGCGATGTAACGCCTGCTAAGGAGACTTAGCACATTAAGGCTCGAATAATCCAATTATGACAAGTACTGAAATATAACTATGATGACCAAATTAACAGGATAGAAGTTGTTTTGCTGGACGAAAAGTTATGAAAACTTAATTATAGTTTTTCTTCTAAGATTTTTTATATAAATTTATTATTTGTTTTTTCTACTTCAGGATGTTAAAATTCAAGTAGTGGTTAAAAAACATTTGGTGGATATGTTTGAATCGAAACTCAAGGAGAGAAAGTGTTACACTTTCCAAAATTTTGTGGTTGTGCAAAATGATTGTCAATTTAAGGCCACAAGACATCCATACAAGATCAATTTTCTCTTTTCAACATCAGTAAGAGAATTGGAATGTCAGTCTATCAACGATTTGAGTTTTCTTTCTGTGAGATCCTTGCACCATCAGCTGACCACTCATTTTTAGTGGGTAAGTGTTTTTACATACTTTGACTTGAAAATATTGGTTCTAGAATATTTTTATAAGTTAATCATTTTTCTTAATATTTTAACAGATGTCATTAGACGAGTTACTATAGTTGGTGATACACAAATTTTAAATGCAACTGGAATAGAGAAAAAGAGGGTTAACATTAAACTTTCTAATTTGCAGTAAGTTTAAATGTTTAAATAATTTTTCACGAAATGAGTCAATTATTTTTGTATTATTAATTAGATTGGTTAGTATTGTAAATTTGAATTTTTTTTTTTTTGAGTAACAACACTCTGACTTGCACTTTGTGGGATGAATTTGCTGTCCAAATCATTGAGTTCACCAGCACAAATACTTTACCAATTGTCATGGTTCTCCATTGTGCTAAAATAAAAGTTTGGGATAGTATAAATTTTTTAATTAATTAACTTATATACATTTATTAGTTCTATTAAAGTTTTTTGGTTAACATGTGTGAATGGCAACATTTTTTTTATTATTTGCAGGCAAAATCTAGGTCTCTAATGCAATGCATTATTCAAGATTGTATTTCATTCCTCCAATTCTAGAGATTGATGAGTTTAAGAAGAGGTCTGCAATTTTTCTTTGTTCTTTTAATCATTAATTAGTTTGCATACAATTTGTACATTTATTGCTGAACTATTTAATTTTTGTGAAGTATTGATAGTGGTAATGAAGGCTCCTCACATTTGTGTCATTTGTCGACTATGATTAAAAATTCTGTTTTGGATGACTCCTTGCACACTGAGCGAAAAACATTGGATGAGATTTGCGAAAGTAAGAAGGTAATTAGTTTCATCTCATATTAAAATATGGTGATTATTTTAATATTAAGTTTGCAGAAGAATTAATTCAACATTTGTATGAAATAGGTGTGCTCCTGTGTTATCATTGCAACGATATTTCACATTGAGACGGAACACAATTGGTTTTATAATGGATGTAATAAATGTAAGAAGAAGGTCCAAGCTAAGGGAAACGAATTTTATTGCATAAAGTGCAACGAGGACATCAAATTCGTCATACCATGGTATGTTATGGACCTTCAATTTTGATCTTCAATATTTAGAATAGTAATCTAAGAATAATGGCATAAATCACTATCATTGAACAACGAGCAAATAAATGTGTTTGAAACTATCATGGGTGTTATTGCCAAAGATGAAGGTGGTGTTTTCTTTTTGTATGGCCACAAAGGTACTGGTAAGACTTTCATATGTTGGAGAATTTTTTCGGGGATACCTTGGTTGAGTTTGGAGAGCAGAATCGAGTTGAAGTGAGAGAGAAAACAACACTAAATTTTATAGTGGTTTGACCAACATTGCCTACGTCCACTACTTAAGTCTCACTTAAGATTTTCACTACATCAAAGATTGATTCTAGTTCAATCTAACAAAGTCTTACACCAAGGTTGATTGTGACTTACACCTCTAAAGCCAACAAGGTTGATTACAGCTTACACCTCCAAAGCCTATAAGGTTGATTACGTCTCACCCATTTAAAGCCTCCCAAGTTTGATTTCCACTCATACCTCTAAAGTCATTATAATGTTGTTTTCTTAGGCTCATAATAAACCTTTCCCCACTCTCAAAGTTTTTATAAAAATGAATACAAAGAACGAAATCTCTATGCTAGATTTGATTGTGTTGACATAATGCTATTGATCTTCTCTCTAGCTTGATTTTAGTGTTTTGGGAGTGACGGAATGAGAAAAATGTTAGGGGCTTGAAAGCGTATGATCATACAAGTTTTCCTGCTCTTCTTTGATGTGCTTTTCTAAGCCATATGATTGTTGGTGGAGAGGAACTATCCATTAGAGTGTATTTAATGTTGTTGCAATCTTCTGGAACCTTCGTAATGTGCGTTGCACATTACATGATGTACATTGTCAGCTTGTTCTTCCAGATTACGTACGTTGTCAAACATGTGATGTATGTTACTTATGTTGTAACTCTAGATGGAGCATATTGTAACAAACATAATGTACGTTGATCGTGTCGTAGTTTCAAATAACGTATGTTGTCATCTTGTCACGTACGTTGTCATTGCACTTTAACCATCCAGTAACTTCTATTTGCATTCAGCACCATTTCAACATACATAACACCTCTCTTACATACGTTGTGTATCCATTACGTACATTATGTACGTGTTACGTATGTTGTAACACTTCCAGTGGCTTGTTTCGCAATTCCAAATTTTCCAATGTATTAAACTTCAATTGTTGGCTTTTTTTCATCATCAAAACATAGAAGGATCTTAATATTGATCACCCTTTATCCAACATCATATGGAGAACTTTACCTTCTGCTTTGAGATCTAGGGGAAAAATTATTCTCAAAGAAGCATCAAGTGGTATAGTAGTTCTTCTTATTCCTAATGATAGAACGGCTCATTCTAGATTTTCTATACCACTGTGTGTCAATGAAGATTCAACATCCAATATCAAACAAAAAAGTGACTTAGTTGAACTCATTGTCAAATATCGGCTTATCATGTGGGATGAAATACCAATGGCATACAAACATTGTTTTCAAGCATTATATAGGGCATTGAGGGATGTGTTAAGGTTCATGAGGCCAAACAACATAAAAATACCTTTCGGTGGAAAAATTGTTGTTTTCAGTGGAGATTTCAAACAAATATTGCATGTTATTTCAAAAGGTAGTAGACAATAAGTTATGTCGGTCGTTCTCAATTCTTCCTATTTGTGGAGATTCTGCAAGGTTCTAAATTGACAAAAAAAAACATGAGATTGTAGATTGGCAATTCAAATACAGATGCTAAAGACTTGAGATAATTTTTAGAATGGATTTTGAATATTGGTGATGGTGAAGTGGTCGAGGTAAATGATGGTGTAGTTGATTTTCATATACCAGATGATATACTCATTATTGATTCTATTGAACCACTTGGAGCAATTGTTGACAGTATGTGTCCTAATCTTATAAAGAATGCTCTAGATGCTAAATACTTGGAACAACATGCCATTATTTCTCTTACATTATAAGTTGTTGATAAGGTGAATAATTATGTGATGTTAACATGGCCAGGAGAAAGAGGTATGTTATGTAAGTTCGGATAGTACATGCAAGGTGGATGCAAATTCAAGCTCTAACAAAGATATCTAGACTCTTGAGTTTTTGAACAGTATATTTGCTTCGGGATTACCAAATCACAAATTGACATTGAAAGTGGGTGTACCAATAATGTTTCTTCAAAATATAGATCAATTTGCAGGGCTTTGCAATGGTACAAAGTTAATTATATCTCGACTTGGATGACATGTGATTAAAGTATAAATTATAACTGGTAATCATGTGAGTGGTCGTGTTTTCATCCCTTACTTGGTGCTAACTCTATCGGATATTAAATTACCTTTGCAATTCAAAGGAGACAGTTCCCATTATTTCTTTTCTTTGCAATGACCATTAACAAAAGTCAAGTTCAATCGCTCGCATGTTAGATTATATCTGCCTCAACCTATTTTCATCCACAGACATATGTATGTTATGGTTTGAAAAGTTAGAAGCAGATTTGGATTGAAATTTTTAATATGTGACAAAGATGGCAACACCTCAAACTATACTCAAAATGTTGTTTACAAAGAAGTTTTTCAGAATTTAATATGATATTTTTAAAATTAAATAATCGTTATATTCATGTAATTTTTGTTATTTTATTTTAATTATAAACAACTTTTAAATTATAAAATCTTGAATATTTATAATATATATATATATATATATATATTAATGGTATGCCAGACCATCGCCCGCATTTACACTAGTTTGAAATTAATTTACTACAACAATTGAATCCCATTATAAGCTAACTTTTTCCTTTTACACCTTGTTTGGTTGATGGTAAGGTATGGTTTCATAAAGTGTAGAACGGTTAAATTCTTGTATGTTTTGATTTCCATAGATTCATGGTGTGGTTTTCCATGATTTTTCATGGTTTAAAACCCATGAATTTTAACAGATTTTGTAAACTATGAAAATGATGGTTCTCTATGTTTATAAATTTTACATCTCTAATTAAATTTTATAATATAGAACCAACCAGCCTTAAAACAAACCTACAGAGACATCCACTCCACTGTCCACTCTTCACAAGAACACCCTAGTGCCATAGCCCCCTTCCTTCGACCTTCGTCTCTCGTTTGACCATCTCTCCCTCCTCTGCTCTTCCTTTGACCTTCGACTCTTCCTTGGACCTTCGTCTTTTTCTTCTAACCGTCTCTTTGTCTGTATGCTCTTCCTTCAACTTTTGGGCTTCGACTCTCCTTCACGTTACATACAACACTTTTTAGATTTTATGTGTGTTGTATCACTAATTTTTAGATCTTTTTTTTACTATTTTAACTGGTGTGTTGAACTTATGATTGTCTCATTTTAAATTTATTTGTTCCAGCCACAATCTTCCTATTCTAAGCCTAATTGTTGTGATCCTAATTGACTAAACCTTCTGCATATGTTAGATCTATATGAACTGTGATTATTTAATATATCCCCAATCAAAGTGAGATACATATGGAGAATTATTGGTGTCCTAAAAATTTTTAATAGTTGAGTTTATTGGTAAGACAATACATTTTGCTTGATCCTGGAGGGGCTATCTCTATTTTATTTTCCTTTACTGGAGGTTTTGGTTTAATTTTCAAATGTCAATTTTAATTTGCTGCTTTGCATTGGTTTATTCCAAAACTTTTCAAGCATTTTATTTATAGTTAACACAAATGCCGCAAGATATGATCACAATTCATTTTTCAAAAGAGCATGTGATTATAGATTGGTTATTATGCTCTTTTGCAACATTGAACCGAGTTTACATTTTGGATGTCAGCTTGTTTCATTTTTAAATCTTCTCCTACTATGCAGGATGCTTGTGTAGGTTCTTCTTTCTTTGATAATCTATTTCATAGCTTGGATTTAATTGGTATATGAGATTGACGAATCAAGTACACTAACAATTTCTATTTCTTAGCTTGGAATTAAATGATTTGTTTTGTGAAGATGGCTTTTCAATTTCAAATTTATAAATTCTAATTTTAGTTCATTGTAAATGGATGATAAAAAAAATTGTTAAAGAAAACAGTAGTTGCTTTCGCTGCGCAAGCTGTTTGCTTGGCTGTTTCATGGTATTACCTATTTGGAATGCAAGACGATAAGCGTGAAATTGCTTGTGACTTAAGATTAGAAAGAGAAAAGGTTAGAGATAACCTAATGAAACATTTGGTATCTAGTGAGTTTTGTCGGCATGTAATAAGGATGAGTGCACAAGCTTTTATGGGGTTATGTGATTTATTGGTCAAAGAGGGTGTCTTAGGCCAACCATTCATGTACAGTGGAAGAACATGTGGCTAAAACACTTTACTTATTAGGACATAATGTGCAAAATT
>CAODLS010898509.1:0-30350 GCA_948243855.1 Flueggea neowawraea | reverse complement strand
CACTGTTGATAATGCCTCTAGCCGAAAAGCCACCTTGATTAAGGTATTTAGTCGAATTATTTCAAGGTTCTTCTTTGTTAGTCTTTTAAGTAATCAATTAATGAGGCTAGTTAATCTATAATTTTAAATTTATCTTCTTTTGGTGATTTTCAGGTTGATAGTGCTAAAAGCGTGGTAGTTTATTGGAGGTGGTTCAGGTTCTGACTGATTTGGATCTTATAATTCGTGAGCTTACATTTCTTCAAATGGGGAATGGTTTATGGATGGTTAGCTTTTGATTCCTTGTTTTTTCATTGTATTTTCTGGTTTGTTATTGAAAACCAGAGGCATGATTTCCTGTTTTTCAATGGTTGTTTTCAGTGTTTCATGTGACAGATCGTCATGGAAACAAGCTGTCCGAGGATGATGTGGCAGAGTAAATTCAACAGGTAGATCTGCAGCATTAATCTCTGTTTCAAACTAGATTCATATGCAGTTGAGTGAAAATGTACTTCGAAAAAGATGCCAAATATGAGTCTAGAGTCCTGATTGGAGCTCAGATTTCATCTTATTCTCCAGCTTTCTTGAATGGTAAGATGAAATATAATTTCTCATTTTGAAGACTACCATGTTTTGGAAGGACTCTTGTCAAGATTGTTATGTTGAAAGAATATTTGATGTTATGTTATTTATTTAGATGAATTTGGTTTGTTTTGTGGATCAGTATATGTATCATGTACTTGTGTAAAAATATTGTGGTGTTTTTTGTTGTTGATTGTTTAAAAAATTTGACTTATGTTTAATTCGAACTTTAAACGAGCCGAGCTCGGTAATGAGCTGTCGAACGAGTCGAGCCGAGCTTGTAAACGAGCTTCCAAAAGAGCCGAACTGAGCTTGATTCGAGTTGTAAACGAGTCGAGTCTAACAAGCTTTAAACGAGCTAAGCTCGCGAACGTTATAAACGAGCTTCAAGTAAGCCGAGTTCGAGCGGCTCGCAAACACTAAATGAACAACATGAGCCGAGTATGAACATAAATTACGAGCTCGAGCTCAAACTTTTTCAGCCGAGCCGAGCTCGAATACCCAGAGTTCGAGCTCGACTCGGCTCGTTTACACCTCTATTTTTCTCCACTTAGTGATTGAAAAGATATTGGTAATTCACCTTTATTGTCCTTGAAGTTTAGACAATTATTTTATTTGGTTTTTGTATTATAGAAACCACCTCATTTGACCCCTCAATTCATTTTCCGCTATTTTGATTATTTTCAATTAGGAAGTTTTTTGGTAGAAATTATAGTTATAATTCTTGATAAAGTATTTTTGTGCCACAAGTATGTCATGTTTTCTCATCTTTATCTAAAAAAATTATTTTCTTGAAACAAATTTTATATGTGTAACACTATTTATTCTTTTTTATTTAGCATTAAGTAAATTCTTGCTTCGAATGCACATTCTCCTACAATGTTATTGAACAATATATTAATACACTAAATTTTTCACTATTAGTTATAACAACAATTTACTAAAAGATATATTATTTTTTACTTCTATTATTTCTATAGAGGGTTCATATAAAACTTCTACATTTTTCTTTTTCGCTATGGTTTTGAAACTACCTTTCTTTTAGTTTGTCTTTTATTTCTTACCACTTGAAATTAAAAGTAGTAATTATGAGAAGATATGATCTATTTATATTGACACATTCTATCTTTTAATTCACTTGTAAAGAATGTTTATAGTACTATTATTTTTTTGACCTTGTTCCTTTATTTTCTGGATCAACTATAACACAATCATATATTATTTGGTATATAATTCACTTTTGATTTTGTTTTTTGTTAAAGCAATAGATATCAAATCTTAACGTACATATTTACCAGAAATTATTTTAGTAATGTTCCTCCCAGAGAAAGTTATGAGCACCAATTAATTATACTCCAACATAAGTGTCTTGTTAGTTTTAGCTTCATTAGAACTCAAATAACAAATATATTGAAGTTGGTAAAAAGTACTTGTTATTGATCGAAAAAATCAATGAAACCCATACTTTCAAACTTTTAGAAAAATATTTTAAGACTTTCAAAATAATGGGTTAATTAACATTAAATGTTTAAATCCCTTTATTTGTGAGTAATAATAAATTTGAATTTTTTTACTTTTATATAACTAAATTAGTATTTTTAAATAAGAATATTCTATTTTTTTTATTTCATTGTAGCTATACTTTTTAATATAGTAACATTTGATGTAGGAAAGGATTTATTGCAAGTGACAACTCATTTATTTACTATGTTTTATGAGAAAAAAATATGAATTTTTGTTCCTATTTTATGAGAAAAATAAGAATTTTTATGAAACCACTAAAAGAGTACGCATTTGGAACCAATTAATTATTTTCCATATTTTATGAGAAAAAATATGAATTTTTATTCCTATATTTTATGAGAAAAATAGAAACTTTTATGAAACCAATAAAAGAGTAATTTAGATGTTAAGGGTATGAGAAAAAAATAGAAATTTTTATGAGAAAAATAGACAAATTTCCTATATTTTATAAGAAAAAAAGAATTTTTATTTGGACCCAATTAATTACTCTCTCTATTTTATGAGAAAAAATAGAAATTTTCATATATTTTATGAGAAAAATATGAATTTTTGTTCCTATATATTATGAGAAAAAAAATAGAAAATTTTATTTGAACCCAATTAATTATTTCCTATGTTTTATGAGAAAAATAAAAATTTTTATTTGGACCCAATTAATTTAGATGTTAAGGAAATATCTAATCAAGGGTATTTAAGAATTTTTCTTTTTTTGATTTTCCACATCTATGCTTTTTTATATAGTATAATATAGCATAGATGGATAGAACAATAAGCCCGTCTATGACTGTTCATGGGTCTAATATGGTTTTATCAAAATATAAGCATATAATATTGGGATTAGTTCAATTGGAAGTTGGGAAAATCACTTTTATAACAAAATAAAATATTAATTTTGACAAATACTATTCAGAATTTTAGATTTAAAAAACGTCAAAAAAAATAAATTGATTTGATAAATGACATATTCGTGAAAAATTATAATATTTTTACGAAATATTAAATTTTTTATGAAAAAATAAATTTTAGCAAAAATATATATAATTTTCTTTAAGACCTCCAAAAAATTTTCAAAAAACCTTTAAAAAAGCGTTCACAAAATTTTCTATAAAAAAATTAATTTAATTTAATTTTAAATTTTCAAATATTTACAAAGATTTTCAAAAAAAATTATAAAAAATTAATTTAATAAATTTTAGTGTAATAATTTTTTTTTTTAAAATTAAATTAAGTTATATATATATATATATATATATATATATATATATATATATCAGTGTACATAATACTTACACATTTAAATTTAATTTAATAATAATTAATTTGATACATAAAAATATACAAATTTTTTTATAATAATCTTCAAAAGATCTTTGAAGCGCGTACGCAATATCAAATTCATATTTCTCCTGCGACCAACACCAAAATTGATCTCCCCCACAATCGGCACTGAAAAACAAGCGGTTAGAGTTTGAAAAACTCTAGCCGCCGTCGACACCTGCACAAAACAAGCAAACTCAGCAAAAAACAACTCCTGATAATGGTGTCGACTTCGATTTGTCAAAGTACCTGTTTGCCAAACCTTAAATTTCTTCACAACATGGCAATTTGAGATTAATTTAGAAAATATTTATAAGAAAAAAAATCAATTTAAATACTAATCCCAACTACGGCAGAGGCAGCGACGTTTAAGCCTTCCAAGTCTTCGATCTACGTTTCGAAAAAGATCTTGGCGTTGCCTCTGCCGTTGACACAACCAGACCCGTTGTTTCTTCAAGATCTCTGTCGCGAATGGCTTGATTTACCATTCTTGCTCTGTCGGGACATGACTTTGTCGTGTTCTCCGTCGTGTTTCATCGTCGTCTTCTCATTCTTTGTCGCGTTTCGCTGTCGCTTCATCGTTCTCCGTCGCGTTCGAAGGTGAGACGGTTGATGGTGGCTCGATCTGTGCAACTCGGCAGTGGCGGCGGCTTGCTGTGAAGAGGTGAAGTAAGTAGAGAGAGGACGGGAGTGGAAGAGAGACGGACCAAAGAGGGTGAGAGAGCAGAGAGTGAGATGAGAGAAAAGAAGAGAGAGAGAATGAGGAGAGAGAGAATGAGACAAAATAAGACAAGAATTTCACTTTTATTTGAATTAATATAATACTTTTATTAACTCTTACAAGTTTTGAACTACCCGTGGCTATCGGTTGCCATCCATTTGTCGGCTTTGATGCGCCTCTGGTGAATCTATTTCCCATTTATTTATCAGATGCTAATTTGCTACTGCTATATGGAATGCTATCTGGAACCTTTTTGGCCTCTCGTTTTGGTCGTTTCATTCTTTGCAAGAACTCTTTAATGTTGTTGTCGCACTGCCATTCAGCTATCAGATTAAATGTCTTTGGAGAATGGCTTTGGTGTTTGCGGTCTGGTTACTATGGAGGACTAGAAATCTTGTAGTTTTTTAGGATACTGGACCCTCAATTCATTTATTTTTACAACGAATTTGGGCATCAATAAAAGAGGCGGACTCTTTCAAGGTGGGTACAATGTATAATTCCCTCATGGATTTTCATATTTTGAAGCAATTAAATGTGGTTGGCTGACCTTCTTTGCCTCCAAAAATTATTCATGTGCGTTGGCAACCTCCTCCATCGGGATGGGTTAAAGTTAATGCGGACCGGTCATCCCTTGCTGAAATGTCTGCAGCTGGAGGTATTTTTCGTGGTCGTTCTGGTTTTCCATTGGGTTGTTATTCTGTTCCCTTGGGACAAAATCCGGCATTTATTAACGAGCTCACTGCAACCATTTTTGCTATCAAGAAAGCACAGGAGTTGGGCTGGAAGAATCTATGGGTCGAGAGTGATTCCACGTATGTTGTCCACCTCTTTAGATCGCGTTCTGAGCTGGTTCCGTGGAAACTTAAGGCAGAATGGCTAGTATGCCTAAAGTTGTTATCTGATATGCAGGTGGTGGTATCACATATTTACAGAAAAGAGAATGGAGTGGCGGACTTGCTTGCTAATCACGGTCATTCTTTAGATCAGTTAATGTGGTAGCGGATTTTCCCAAGTTTTGTTGGTCCTCTTATTTATGAGGATTTAAATGGAATAGAGAAATACCGTTTTGTATAGTGATAATTTATTTTATTTTTGGACATTTGTAATTGACATAATTTCTATTTTCTTTCACTTTTAATATTAATGAGTGCAAAAGCATGAAGAGGTCACTGAAGAGATGTCAACCTAATTGGGATGTTTCCGTTGCAATCACTGATTCTTGTGACTCTAGATTTTTATAAATTATTAGATTAGCAAAAGAAAGACTCTTAATTTAAACAGTAGACCTAAAATTTAATGTACTGCTAAGTTATATATATTCGTGTATCTTTTACAACAATTAGGGATTGTCTACGCAATTAAGATCATAATTAGTCAATGGATCATAGTTGTTTCTCTCACTAGGAAAATTAGACGATTGGTACGATCTATTATATGATCAATTCCTTATCCTCTTGTTCATCTAATGTATGATGTATCACAAAGTGCCACACCTTTTTGTTTCAGGCAGACAAATCAAAAAGAAACCACAACACTACCACTCCAAGCACGCCATAACACCATATCACATTTTTCCTTCCAACTGAAACCAACACTGGGCTAAACAATGCTCCAAGGATTATTTCTTGACTCACCATTCAGGGCGGAACTAAGGGGGTCCGGCATGGTCCCGTGACCCCGCTCGAGTCTGTGGTCTCTTAATATATAATACATATATTTAGTTTATTTATAGTTTATTTATGGTTTCTTTAGGTATATTATATACTTTTACAATATTATATGATAAATTGACACATTATATATAACATATGGTTTCTACAAACTATAAAATACAACTTTATTTGTAGTTGGACCCCCGATTGGATTTTGTTCTGTGTCCGCCACTGTCGCCATTGATGTTGTCGAGTTCTTGACTGCAGTCGAAAACAACTATGTTGCATATATCAACAACACATTAAAGTTCACAAAAAAACTGAACAAAGATGCCAGTTTTGATCCAAGCTCTAACACCTTCGATCCATCATGGCTTGTCACTACACAGACTATATTGAACAATCCACTTAGAACCCAAAATCCTAATATATAACCTCTTTGACTCCATTTTACTATCGATAAGAATGAAATTACATAGGCAGGTAAGTCCAATAAACCGTTAAATGTGACGCTTAAATATGAATTAAAGTTTAAATTATCCACCCCTAACAATATACCATAGTAAACCATGCCTACTCCAAAACCAAGTTCCATCATCCACATCAACCTTCTCATTACTCATCTCCACTTCAACAAGTTCTTGATCGATGATAAAACAATGATCCTTTCGGCAATAATTGTAGCCAAATTCGGCATCCAATGATTGAAGTACTCTTCTCACGTAGCCGAAGCAATAAAATAAAGGGGATAAATACTGAATCGGTTGGTTTGCACACAAATACAAGAAACAAACTTTTACAATCCTGTTGATTCAGTAGAATACTAAAACAATAGGCGTAAAAGTTCGTTGATTTTCATAAGAATGCCTAAAATTGGAGAGGGAAAAAGAAAACACGCCGTCAATATGATATTTAGTCAAACAATTGAAATTACAAAATGTTCTGACTTTTCATAGTTGAACCCTAAATTTTTTCAAAAAAAATGTCTAAACATCCCTCAATAATAAAATCGACATAAGGTAAAGAAAAAAATGCCACAAACGGCATTACAAATCGAAACTCCTACTGAAATTTGTAAAGGTTCAAAAAACACGTCTTTCGAGGCCTAAACAATGGAATTTTGCCAAAATACGCCAAAAATCCACTGTGACAAAGTCTTCATAATTAACAGAACAACATTACTATATTTTCTCAAATCTCTTCAAGAAGGCACAAGCCAACTCTTAGACTGCATCTATTACGACTCAAGATCGAGTCATGATCGGTGTACGAGGCGAACCGTCTATGGGAGCCCAGACCATCTCGCACAAGTCTCGGAGAACAGAACTAAATCTAATTAAAACCATTTTCAGTAATAAATAAACATCTAAATTCATTAAAAACATAAGTTTTCATAATATCAAAACATTAGACAAATAATAAATTATACTTGGTATCAAATAAGTTTACAGAATATAATCCCACAGTAATACAGGTGCGGAGCAACTAACAAATACATAACTGAACCCGAAACGAGATGGCACTCACTGTCAAGTGGAGCGCCTCACTAGGTGCAAGATACCGGACGACTGCCGAATGCCAAAATGTGAACCTGAGAAATAGATAATGGAAAAATAGACAAGAAACAAAGAAAAACGGGTAAGGACCCTAGTGAGGAAAAGACACTTCATAATGCCTCATGCATGCCTCACAAAGATCGTTTTGAAAATAGTTCAAAATACCGCAAGCAATATAAATGTATATATATATACGTATACACACTAAGTATATGATAATAGTTTTGAAATTAATTTTCGAAATCGTTTGCAACCAAAGCAAACAACAGATAAGTAGACATATCAAAAACTTATTTTCAGATTATGGAAAAAAAATCATATTATGCAGAAATTTATGTTTTATGCAAAAGCTTTTTTTTTATACAGAAACTTTCATTTTAGCAAAACGTGTCATGTAAAACCAATTTCCAACAAAATAGAGCTGATACTCACTGATCATATTCCCGTATTATACTAAAACTGTGTTGAATAGATCAATTCAAAATAAAATAGCAGCCTTAGGAGCCCAAATGGTACCCGACTCAAAAGGGCTAACAGCCGACAACCTTAGGGGTTCGAAATAGTACTTTGTCCACCCTAAGGGTCACTAAGCTGTATCAGACGGAACTGATCTAAGTATATATGCGAGCGTTGCAGTCCACGTGCTTCAGCAAGATATACTTTGTCAAACTACTGAAAAATATACTATGGAAAAATGAACAACAACACAGGCTCACCAAACGTATCTGATATGGGACCAAAGTCAAATCATATGTGGACTCCATGACTAATAAAAAATACGTGGACTACGCCACTGATATAGTCTCATACGTAGACTCCGCCACAAGACAATATTACACGTGTGTTAGCTAGACATACGGGTCACCACCTACCCCGATGACTGAGTGTTATCACCTACCCTGGTAACTGAGTCTTTACTATGGTATACCAAAGGTTACGCTAAACCCCGTAACATAGGTGTCCTGAGTCAGAACAATTAATTAAATTTTTATACCAAAAATTTAAATGCAGAATTTAAGCAAGTAACAGTATAAGCACCACTGACAGATCATGCAAAAACTGATTTGCAGAAACCAAAGAACAGATTTCAAGAATATAAATATTTTCAAAATATTTATATAAATGAATATATAATTTCCTTTCAAAACCAAATCCAAATTCAGAAGCCAAAACGAATCTTCTTTTCTAGGAAGTACAATTTCAGAAAAATATCTTTTACAGAAAACATTTTTTTTGTTATTGATTCATTATGTAAATCATCCAAAAAAGTTTGTTTTGAAATACCAAACTATTTCAAAACATCAGAAAATATCTAACAGGTTTTCACAGTGACGGTTTTCGCATAATTCAAATTTTAAGATTTTCTATCCTTTATTAATTCCAGATTACATGTCAATATCTAGACACGTCAAAAACAATATGATTTAGAAGACAACCTATGTGTCTGAAGATGTCATTTCACTCACCTGGAAATCTAAGCTGAGCGACCTAGTCACGAACCACCGGTGGCTGGCTGACCAAGCTGACCAGAACACGTAGCTGAAACAATATCAAACAGAATCAAATATGTGATATTGGTACTGTGACAATACCAAAAATGCATCATATGCAAATGCAGAGACTTGACCTAAGATGAAAATTCTATTTTAGTCTAAGATCTAACTTTAAAACCTCGAAAATCAGAATCTATGCAAAATTCCAGTCAAGTTCCCCAACTTTTGTAAAATTACCATTTAATCCCAAGACATGGCAAATTACGATTTGATCCCTAAAATTTTGGAAAATTATAAATCAGTCCCAACATATCCTCAAATTACTAAACAGTCCTTAAAGAAGTCAGAATTCTTAAATTAATTCCTAACTCTTCAAAATTACAAATCAATCCCTAAAATTTCAAATATCAGATTTAGTCCTCAATATACTCAGAATTATGCAAAATTTTAGTTTTGGCCCTTTAGACAGAAATCTACACCGAGTGGTCCCTAATCTCGAACCAAGCATTACCTAATGTTCCAATCAACCCACATTTACTCAAAATCAACCCTAGAACCCAAATCTAACATCCATTTTGCCCAAAACCTCCTCAAACGTCCCAAATCTGTCCTCAAAGATTCGGACCAAAATACCTTTCCATCAAAAACCATCTAATCTTCCATTTTCAACCTACAATCATGTTCTACCAACTCTCTCTGTCAAAACCCAACAAAAATCGATCCAAAAACCATCAAAAATCGCTCAGAAAAAGCATATCTACCTTCGGCCGAATCCATACACTTTTCCATGAAAATGACAAATAAAAGAGGAGAGAGAGAGATAGACTTGCCTCGAGTTGCTAGCAAGATCGAAGAGGAAGAGAGAGAGAGAGATGAGAGAGAGACAGAGATTCAGGAGAGAGAGTCAAGAGAGAGAGAGCTTCTGTGTTTGAAGAAAGAAAAGAAACGAAGAAGAGAAGAAAAAGAAAAGAAAATATGGGCTGCTACTGAAGCCAAAACGACTTCGTTTCATTTAAACAAAACAGCGTCGTTTCAGTTAATGCAAAACGACGTCATTTTGCACGTGAACGACAACCACAAGACGCGGACGACAACGCTTCAAACGATGCGTCGTTTCCCTTCCAACCGAACGATTGGTCGTCTGATACATAACGGACGACATGCTGTTTGATCACGCGCACGAACGACAGGTTGCCAAAAACTCGCCCAAAACGACTTGTCATTTGAACCAAATGCTAAACGACCTGTAGTTCAGCCTCCCCTTTTCTTTTCTTCCAATTTTCTTTCTTTTTCTAATTCCAACCAATTTTCACTCAATTTAACTCTCCAATACACTTCAAAAATTCTATTAACACCAACAAAACTTTTACACTCCAAAATATCATTAATTAATTTAATGATATTTCAAACTAAAATTAATCCATCAAAAATAATTAATTTGAAAAAAAATTCAACGGAAGATTACTGGAATAATTGTCGAAAAAAATCAAGTTATTATAGCATCATCTTCTAAGCTCTCATTACTTAATCAACTTGCTGACGTCTTAACAAAACCTCTATCAAAATAGCAGTTCGAGTTTTCCATTAGCAATTTTTTACTTCATTAACTTCCGCCATCAGCTTTAGTGCTAAGGAGTCGATAATTTGATTTTCAGTGAAAACAAATAAAAGAACGTATCAAAAATAAAAATATTGATATCAATAATACACAACTATAACATTATAGACAATTAATTTGGTAAATAAAATATTTCAATAATACATTCCATTAGATAAACACCTGAATTCGTACACGATTATATCACCAAATTGAAAACAATTGAATAATTTTCAAACATTTGGTGAAATTTTAAGAATATATATTATTACAAACAATTAATTTGTTTTATTAATGAAAATTAAGAGTGTGAATATTTGAAAGGAAACAATTTATTTTAAAAACATTTGCGACAAAATGGTCACAAAATTTTGCGACCAATTCGTCACTAAAAAATTTTGCCACCAATATTAGGTTTGTAGCAAAACGGTTCGACCAAATGGCATTTCGTCGCAAAAACATTGCGTCAAATGGTCAATTTGCTGCAACTTTTTGCTACGAAATGTCATTTAGTAGCAAAAGTTTGCGACGAAATTTCATTTTGTCACAAAAATCAGTTTTTTGAGACGAATTTGTTTTGTCACAAGTTTTTGCGATGGAATTGGTCGCAAAATAGTCAACCCAGCTTTTTGCAACCAATTCGTCCCAAAAATTGCGACAAAAAATTTTCGTCGCAAAAAAGCATCATTTTCTTGTAGTGGATGCTCCACTCATATCATTAGGAGTGTAATTGAGTTCAGTTGAGTCAAATTGAGTTTTGAAGTATTTTGACTTGGTTTGGTAAGGAAACTTTAAGTTTGATACGTTTACACTTTATTCATTTAAAATTTAAGCAACTCGAGCTCTATATGTGTTAAGAATTGATTAGAGTTTTACTTGAAATTGAATCATTACGAGCTCAATTTAAATTTATTACAAGTTTGTTTATCGTTGTTTTAACTGGTAAACAAATTTAACTCTTTTAATAAACAAATGTTAAGTCAATTATCCATATGTAAGAAAAAAAATTATCTATTTACAAAAACAACAATTACATCAACTAAAAGATAACAAATAAACATAAATTGAGACGAACTCAACTTCAGTTGTGATGAACACAAATTTGCACAGATGTATGCAGATGGACACAACTACACATAAATGTACACAAACGGAATTTAGCTGCATAGAAGTCATGACTTCAACACTTCTCCTTGACTTCAATGATGCTGACGGTAATTATATTTGTTGCTTGTAGCCCTTTATAACCAATTTGGCCTTTGTTTTATTCACAATACCTTCTCATCAACAATAGATGGATAAGCAAATATTTCTCTTTCTTTCCAGGTCAAAGGAAAGCTTTTTTCGCTCATGGAAACACAAAGTAATTCACAACCAGTAGCATCATAAATCACACAAGCTTTGTCTTTAAGCACAACTAAATAATTCTTCTCCAACAACTGAGCAACACTAAGCAAGTTTTGATGAATTTCATGCACAAATAACACATCAGAAATGAGTTTTGTACTTGCCAAAGTGTCAACAACAACTATTATCTTTCCTTTCACATCAATGAACTCTCCATTTCCAATTATGACTTTAGAGGTGTATGATCTGTCCAAGGTCTTGAAAAGGGTTGAGTTGGAGGTCATATGGTGTGCACAACCGTTGACAACTAGCCATGAGTCATTGTTGCATTTTGTTGCATAGCATGAAGTAACAAACAATTGTTCTTCTTGCTCGTGTTGGTTATCTGAAACTTGAAATTGATGCCCTTGAGTTTGCTTTGAAGATTTGTTCGTACAAACCTTCTCTACATGCCCTATTTGATTACAAGCTTAACATTTCACATTTAGTATGTACCAACAGTACCTTTCAAGGTGTGAAGTTTTCTAGCAATGTGAGCAAGGAGGATATTTCTTCTTTTTCCATCCTTCTTGTTTCTTCCTTTTCTCCACATGTATGGCTTTCTTGCTGCTTAGCATGAAATGCCTATTTTGTTGTTTCTTCTTGCTTTATTGCTCTTCTTTGCTCTTGAACTTCTAAGGCATTCATAAGTTCTGGTAATGTGATTCTAGACAAATCTCTTGAGTCTTCAAGACAAGAGATTTTTTTTATTCAAATCTCTCTGGAAGAGTGAGAATGTTCTTCTCAACAATTCTCTCGTTAGAAAGCTTTTCTCTTAGCAATCTAATTTTGTTCACAATCAACATAAATCTGTCAGAGTACTCCTTAATGGTCTCTAATTTTTTCATTCTTAGAACTTCAAAGTCTCTCCTTAGAGTGATTACTTGCATCCTTCTTGTCTTGTCACTTCTTTGGAACTCCTCCTTAAGTTTATCACAAGCTTCCTTTGTTGTCTCACATGCCATTATCCTTGTAAAAATGACATCTGAAACTATTGAGTGCGAACATGTAAGGGCTCTAAAGCCTTTTGCAATAATCTAATCCTACTCTTTTATCTACTGCAAGATTGGATTTTTGGGTAGAGGAGGTGGCACTCTAGCCGTTAATTCTATCACATCCCATAATCCATATACATTGAGAAATGTCTTGATCTTCATAGACCAAATATGATAATTTTCTTCATCAGTCACAGGAGCTGAAGGTGTTGTAAGGGAGTTTTTGTTGCTGGAAGTTGCCATCTCTCACACTCAGGTTGGTGTTTAGGCTAGTGTTTAGGTTTCTCTCAAATCTTTCTCTCTTTTACTCTTCCTTTCTTTCTTCTTAGGTCCCTTAAGAATTTTTCTCTGATACCATGTTAGCAAACTAGAAGAACCTGAAACTTGAAGAAGGAGCTAAAATTGTAAAGAGAGAGTTTTTGGTGCTAGTGTACAAAAGTCTCAGACATGCACAACAGAGATGATTTTCATTATCTAATATATATAGATGTTACAACATCTAAGGAAAAAGATTAATAGCCCAAAAGATAAAAAAATGCAAAAAAGTAATCATATCTAGATTACTTGTCTACCTATCAAAACATAGTTGTCTACTACTAAAACAAACTGAACAACAACTAAATATTAATATAGTTACAACAATTAGAAAAACAACAATTATATCAACTAAAAGATAACAAATAAATATAACTTGAAATGAACTCAACTTTATTTGTGATGGACACAAATGTGCACAGATGTATGCAGATGGACACGACCATACACATATAGGCACAACTGCACACAAATGTACAGAAATGGAATTCATCTGCATAGAAGTCATGACTTCAACACCCTATTGCGAACCTTAGGAATGAGTGCACCCAAACATTGTTGAACAAAATGGTTACAACGACGATTATGGACATAGAGAAGCAAAAAAATAAGAGCAAGTTTTTACAGCCAAGATTAGAATCACCACAAAATTGAAACTGTCAACTAAACATCCCATGAAGACAAACGATGCAGGAAGATAGGTGATGAATGAGCTTTTCCATTGAAGATTCCATTCTGATATAATGGTATGATGTGGTGAACCAAACCATAACCATGAACTTGTTGGAACGTCATAAATGGTTGAGATTTAATAACATACAACAATGTTAGTGCAGTGGCATGAGGGCTCTGCACTGATGAATGTTTGTTGTGAATCAAACACCACCATTAGTGAGAGCATAATGGATTGTATTAGCTAGATGCAGCTGAAACTTCCCAAAATCAATTCAATGAACTCATCAATGGATTGTGTTGTTGGATTGATCTTTAGGGTCAGAAGTCTTTAATTGTGTGAGAAGAGGAGTTGTGTTTTCCATTTGTTTTGTTATTTAATGGGGAAATTATATTAACATCCTTGAGATTTGCCATATTCTGCGATTGAGTCCCTAAGTTTCCAAAATGTTGTGATTGCGTCCCCAGGGTTAAACGTCGTTACCCAAAACTAATAGAAATTAGTAAAATATGTTTTTACCCTTTTAACTCATATGTCTTCTCGTTCCTTCAGACTCCATCTCTTTGTTTCTCTATCCCTTTCTCTTTCACCTCACTCGTTCTCAACACCTACATTCCTTACGTCTCTATCTCTCTTTATATATATATATATATATCAATCAAAACCTCGAATCAAAAGAATCCCACTAAACCTCATCACTTTCGCTCGACCCTATTTCCAACAACAACCCAAAAGGCTCCACTCTTTGACCATAATGGCCACATCTCCACCCACATCCACCACGACGACAGCCACATCAACACCCTATCCTCCTCGCTCTCCAAAGCAATTTTGTGTCGACATCCTCTTCGAATCCCTTCCCTACATCCAAAGATTCTGCGAAAAGACCATTGTCGTCAAGTATGGCAGCTTCGCCATGAAAGTCTCTGAACTCAAATCTTTCATCATCTTCAACCTCGTACTCCTTGCCTGTGTCTGCCTCTGCCCCGTCCTTATCCACGGTGGCTAACACAATAGTATAAAAAAAATCCATTTTGAGCCCTATGGAACAAAGAGAGTGAGAGAATGAGTCAGAAGAGTGAGAATAGTTAAATGCATAAGAGAGATGGAGGTAGGCTTGTCATGGTCGAATTGAAGTTCAGATAGGGGTGGCGTTGGAGTCAGTTATGGAGGATGCGAGTTTGATGGAGGTGGGGGTCAAGTTCGGGGAAGAGGAAAATTTGGGTTTCTTGGCTCTGGGTTTGATTTTAGAAAGTTTTATTCATTTGGGGAAGTAGACGATCTACTAGATAAGAAAAAAAGGGAAGAAGACGATTGGGTTTTCTTGTGAAGTCGGTGGAGATAGGTAGAGTTGATTGAAAGGGTGTTACCGTTTAAGAGAGAGAGAGAGATGAGATAGAAAGGAAATTTGAAAAACAAAGAGGGCAAAGACATATACATCAACTATTCGACATTGTTCTCTTGGAGCTTTTAACAGGGAAGAAAGTTATAGATAATGAGTCCAATTTGCATAAGATGGTATGTTCTGATCAATGAACACACTTTAATTTTACTTCTCTGAAAAAATTATCGACGAATCAGAGGTGAAAGTGATGCCCAAGTTTTTGCTTAGATTGATTTGGTTCTGGTTAATTATGTAGTTATGGTAATTAACATAGTTTGGGATTTCATTGATGGTGGTGAAGGGTTTTTGATTTTGGTGATGGGAAGAGAGATAGATTTTGATAAAGCTTTGGCTTTGTGGATTTGAAGCTCTGAGTTTTAGTAGTTTGTTGCTTTGAAGTTTGGGTCTTGCTTTTTGGTTTCCAAGCTCAAAAGAGAGATTGAGAGAAACCAAGATTGAGTTTTAGCACTGGCTTAAACTCCACAACATTGAACGTCTTTTCCACAAAGGTCTCCGCGTTACAAATGCCAAAACCGCAGAGATTGATTCAATGGTGTTAGTGGGTAAAGTCAATAAAGATCTGTTGGGCTTTGTTAGTGAGGTCTCCACGGTTGACTCTATAGTACTTCAGTCACTAGTATACAACGAGCATATTCCGATGATAGCATCAATGACAGGTTCAATTAGGTTTTTATTTCTATAAATTGGGTTCAATTGGGGATTTCATCTTTGTTGTTTGTGGTGAGTTTGTATTTCTATCAATTGGGTTCAATTGGGAATTTCATCTTTGTTGTTGTTGTTGTTGACTGAGACTTTCAGTTTCTTATTGTTGTTGTTGAGACTTTGCTACTGTTGTTGTTCAATTTCTTGTAGTGCGTTTTTTGTTTTGAAATTTTGGGATTTTTATGGTTTTTATTGGGTTGTAACTGAGGAGAGAGAAAGAGAAGGGGATGATGGTTGATGGCAAGAGAGATAAGAGGGAAAGAGAGATGAGGAAGAAGGTGTGGTGTTAGAGTCTGGTGGTGGTGACAAATGGTATGATGGTGGTGAAAAAGACTCAAAGGGATGAGAGGGAAAGAGAGATGAGAGAGAGAGAGAAAAGGGAAAATTTAATAAATTTAAGGGCAAAATAGTCTTTTTAGCCACGTTAGATGGTGGAACATATGCCACATCAGAAAACCTGATGTGGACCGTCAACTCCATTTGAAAGCATTTAATCTCCGGGAACGCAATCACAATGTTTTAGAAACGCATGACAAACTTCAAGGACGCTAATGTAATTGCCCCTTATTTAATTTCAAGTTTTGCCTTTGTTTTGTGTGAAAATATATACCAAGAGGTTAGTACTATTTCAAAGTCGCACTCAAATTAAATATAATGTCAAATTCTTTTTTATTTATCATTGAATTAACATAAGGCAAACACATACTCGGAGCAGGTAGAACGGGTGGTAAGTACACGAGTGTGACAAGGGAAGGCACAAGTTCAAGTGGTAAGATGCTCTCAGGGTCGCTGCTTAGACAACGTCTGTACTCTTGGGCCCTGAGGCTTGCGTGAGGCTGCGATCTGATAAGCCTAGAATGAGTGGGGGGCCTGGGCCGGGATGGGGCTAGCTCCCTCGAGGGTTTACTGGTTGGTTCTTTCGAAGAGCGAGCTGGCTGGATTTCCCCCATTACCAAAAAAAAAGGCCAACACATGTTAACTAAAAAAATGATAAATTCATGGGGTGATACTTGAAGAAAAGTCGATTCTGAACTTCAGCACTGACAATGCACATGCCCAACAACTTAATTTAGCTCTAAGAGCATGTACAATGATCCTTTCTAACTTCTTCCTCAAAATATAATATTTTATTTTATTATTCATCTCAAATTTTAAACTCAATTTTACTTTCACTACAATCTAACATCTTTTTTCAATATTTTACTAATAAAATAACACATTATTTTTTACAGCTCCAGTACCTCTCCACATTTATTGAATTACTATTCAATCTTTAATATTATTCATCTACTTTATCAATAAAATATTTATTTTTTAATATTTTCTCTCTCATATACAAATTTCAAAAAAATTTAACACACAAATAAAAATAAAATAATATATTTGATTTCCCAAATATAGGGAGTCTTTTGGGCATGCTCTAAGTGTCATATGATAACTTTAACTATTTGAAAATACAATTTGCTCTTGAAATTGTAATTGAAATTTGTAATTCTTAAAATACGATGAAACTCTTGTATTAATTAAATTATAGTAAATCAATTTTAATGTTTTGGATTTTCCCCCCCTTAAATAAGCTATGTGGTCACTTTTACTCATAGGAGACGGATGTCATGTGATCGAATCACATTATGAAAAATAAAATTTAAATTAATTCATTTAAGTTGATACGATCTCGATGATAGTTAAATGAAATCAATAATTACTCAAAATCTGTAAATTAAATATTGTTGTTTTTGAAAATTTTCAACAAATTAATTAGAGACAAGTATAGATACATAATATGTACAAACTGGAGATCATATAGCACGTGTACTTGAAGATGAAAGCAATGAATTGTTCAATAGTTGTTTAACATATGAACAGATCTTCTGCTAACTTGCAGAATATATATGTCATCCTGATATCACTGATTATATACGCATACTATATTCTAAAATTACAAATTCGAAAGTGGAATTAAATAATTAAATAGCAGTTTCTTGGTACTTCCTATACCCAATTAGAACAGTACGGAAAGATCACGCCATTCTTGATTCAGTCGGTGCCTGTTTTCATTTTATAAATTCAGGAAAACTTTATATATAGCTACTGGCAAAAGATACTGAAAATAGGAGTCGGAAACAGATACTGAGAACAGAGCAACACCAACACCAAAACCAATTGCACATAACTAATAAGTCCCTCAATAGAAATCAATGTCTGTACTAAAACATGGTATTATAAAATCAGTTCCTTCTCCTCCTGTTCATCTAATTTATCACAAAGAGCCACACCTTTTGTGTCAGGAAAACCGGCAATAGAAGATAACACGGAACAAAGAGCAATCACACAAGAATACAAGATTTACGTAGTTCGATCAATAACCGATCTACGTCCACGGACAGAGCACAAGTAATTCTACTATTTAGAGTAAAAAACAAGCACAAAAGCTTACAACGGCGTTCAAAAGCTTATCAAGACGTTCCCAAGCCCTCTTTATATAGTTAACAAGTAATACAAGCCTAAATAGGAAGAGAGAAACCCTAAAAAACACCATAATTTCGGTCAGAATTGGTTACACGGTCAGTGAAGTAAAGACACGAACAAATCTCCTCGAGACACGGGCATTTCCTTGTGTCCATGTAGCTCCAAAAGACTCGACAAGCCAAGAAACGGGCACGGCCGTGACCAAGGCCGTGTCCGCCCAGTTCTTGTCTCTTCCGGCTCCAGTTCTTTTTCCTTCACAAATCCATCCTTTTTGGCTTGTATCACTTCCTACAAGGTTTTGGCTTCATTCTTGATCAAGAAATTCACTCCAATCTCAACAAAATCTAAAACTAAGAATGCAGAAGAATTTAAAAACCTAATTTAAAAAAGTAAATCAATGTAGATCCAATTGAATCAATTGCCAAAACAGACGATAAAAGATGCTGAAAGAAAAAAGACTCAAACGGACGGAAGACAAAGACGATCACCACTGCCTGTTCAAATGGAAGTAAGAAAGATCTATGGCTTTCACTACCGCCATCGACGCCATCATTTTTACCATCATCGACACGAACGAGAGAGATCATTGATGGACAACAACAATAACATGATGCAGGAGATACAACAAACGACACCATGTTTTGGATTGTTAAAGAAACGTTAGTGATGAGGTGCGTTTCAAGGGAAGAAAGAGCAGTTAGCCGTTAGAAGACCGTTGAAGCCACCATTTGCTTTCTATTACTCTATTATCTGTATTTTTCTGATTTTCTCTGTATTTTCTTTGAGGGTCTGTTATGAACCTTGAGCGAGAATTTAGGAAGGTTGTTAGAGAAGGTTGTTGCGGTTGTTATAGTGGGTATATCGCGAGAGAAGGATGGAGAGTAGAGTAAGGAGTGTGAAGTGTGTGAATTCTTCTCCTTTTCTCTTGCGTGTTTTCATTAAGAGTGTCATCAATAAAATTGCCTTCTCTTTCCTTCTGCAATTCTTCTTGTTCTTCTAGTTTTGTGTTAAGATGGCATCGCAACAACAATGAAGTGAGAGACAGAGAGCACTTGTCGACAAGAACGACAGAGAATTGAAGAAGGAGAGGAGGAAGAGGAAGTCCGAGTAGAAAAGAGAGAGAAAGAAGTCAGAGGAATTAGAGAGAAGAGAGACGAGAGAGAGAGGGGAAAGAGGAGAGAGAAAATAAAAATTAGGATTCGAATGTGTCTCAAATAAGGCATATGTTTTACGCTCTCTCCATCGTATATTTAGACAGTTTTGAAATTTTAATCATGTCTTTAACATTTTAAAATTTTCAATACAGTTATGGGTACAATATAAAACATAACTATAAAAGTGAACTCATAGAATTATAAAAGTAGACTTACAAAGCTAATTTCCCAAAAATTAAGCCATTTAATGGATCCATATTTTAAATTTGTGTGTAATTCTCAATTGATTATGTTTTATTTGCGGTATGAAAAATGGCGAAACTGGCTTCTCTTCAGCCTCTCAGAGACTCAGAGGATTAGAAGACTGACAAAAATTAACAGAGAAAAAAATGGTTGAGGTTGTAATTCTCAATTGATTATGTTCTTTGGGTTACAATAACGTCGTGTTGTTGTGTCTCAAAAACTTCGTAACCAAGATAACAAGACTTGATCACCAACATTGTAGGTTTTCGTCGCCAACATCTTGGTCTTCAAGCAACAGTAACTTAATCTCCAAATCTTCAACATTCAAGTCATATAAAGCAAGCAGCACACATGCTTGAAATGAACCGCAACAAGAAACCTTATTTGTATGCTACAGCAGCGAGTTCTTGTTGATGTTCTGATGGTTCCAAGTGCAAAACAACCTCGCTTGTCGGTCTTTAAGAACATAATGAAATTTAGAAGAACCAGATGTTCAAAGTCCCCCTTGCAAGACCAATGTTTGTTGGTCCAAGTGGATGAGGGCTGGGATCCTTCAAGTAGCCACCCGTTTTCAATCCTCGTGGAACTCATGGTGCTGTGTATGGAGTATGCGATATTGGGAGAGTCGCCCTTGCTTATAAGCATACCCGACCAACCACCTTTTAGAAAAAGGACCCCTTGCAAGGCAAGGCTTTTTCTGTCGGATACCAAAACTGGTCAATGTAAACGCTCAAAGAGCCAAAATTTGGTCCAGTTACCATATGCATAGCATCAATCTGTATCCAATGCAACAAAATTTACTACCACAAAAAATTGACTTTGATGTGAGTCATTTCTGCTTGGTAAGTGGAACTGAGCAATGATCCTCATGCATGTGAACTTTGCAGCAATAACGTCCTGCAAGACTGGTAGGGTCTTAGTTTGATCATGATTATCATTATTTGCAATCTTAGCATAATTTTGTAACATTTCACTAACCTTAAAGTATATCCAATCTTATCCTGCTTTATGGTAACTCAAATTAATTATTCCATCCTTTCCAGACTCCTTCGCTCATCTTGCATTCTCCTGAAAACATCTAAGCATTGCAAGATAAACTTGTCTCAGCCTGATAAACAGCCGACTGCAATTCATGAGATTTAACTTTATCTTGTAGATATTTCCTAGCATGTGGCATAAAATGAATGGATGGATGAAAAAATAAATGTTGTCCAAAAAAAAAACCCTTTACAGGGTTCTTATTACATTAACAGAAATGTCCAGATGCATCAGCTTTCAATTCATTAATCCGGATTTCATTTCTGTTAAGCATATCTTTCTTGAACACACACTGAGAACTTTAATTCTCAAGTTGATTATAAATGTTCACCATAATTGACCAGCCGTAGAAAGCATTCAAAATCGTTTTAATGGCTATTCACAAAAACATATAGAACAAAACAACGTAAATTATATTGCAATCCTTAAATTGAAAAGCAACACAAGTAGCAAAGAAATTCCTTACTCGATCAGCATCAGTGAATTTCCTTTTCATCATGGAATCCAAAATTCTAGATTTTACACCGTAAGAACAGAGCTCATCAACCTGCACAGACAATTCAGGTTCTTTTGGATCCTCTGAAAAGTAAAGAGAAGGAATAAACAGACCAGGGACAATAGGAAGCTTTAATATGATCAGAAAACACTAACTTGAACTACAAAACAACATATCGTAAAAATGGATCTAGAGGCTGCAGCTTACTTACCATTTTTTTTTTATCAAATTAGATGAAATATATTAGATCATTTACTCCTTGTTTACAACCTGGAAGCTTGAAAACTGATGAATCAAGCCTAAACAGTAAACAAAAGTGGGAAACAGGTTAGCCGAAGATTGACAACTAAATATATATCATATGGTCTGTCTGTATAAATCGAAGTAAACCGATATATTCTTTAGTGACTTGCAAGAAGTTAACATGAATTTCGACAATCCAATATTACTACAGATGATTTGAAGAGATAATGACTCACCTCTCGATCAATATTTGAGGTTATGCTCACGATTCAAGGATCCATTATTATCTCTGAAATGTGAGAAATATTGGGCCAGTCAGAGCCACTATCCTTGGCGCATCTTTCCTTCAGAAATAGACATTTCCGAATCTCTAAGCTTATTAGTTTGGAAAGGTGTTTCAGAGTTGTTGGTAGATCGCCCAACCAATTTGGCACAGTTTCCAACTGTTTGAACTCGACTATAGCCAAATATTTCAGAGAGGTGAGGTGCTGAAGTTGATGAGGCAGTGACTTCATCTTGTCCCAACCATGTATACGTATCTCTTCAAGGGACGCGTCGTTGAGGCGATGGATTGAATTGAGACCCGGGAATTCCTCCAATTTCTTTGAGAAAGGACCCATACATAATTCTTTCAACTGGGTAAGCGAGCTGATGATACCATCATCAATAGAGATCAATCCCTGACACTTATAGACAGATAAAAGTCTGGAGAGACGTACAAATTTTCAAACGAGGAAGACTACTCAATTTGGGACATATGTGAATAACCAACCGTTCAAGACATGTGAGTGCACTTCAGAGAAAGCATCTGATGGCAACTCACTCAACTCTTTACAATTAAAAATGATGAGTGACTGAATAGACTTGCAAACTTTTATTCCATCAGGAATAGTAGTTATATCAGGACAGTGGCGAATTTCGAACTCTTTGAGACAGATGAGTCCAGAGAATGCAACTGATGACAAATCATACAATCTTGCACAATCTCCGATGTAGAGCGTGCGAAGAGACGTGTTCACGCGTAACTCTGCAGGAAGAGATATTAGTTTCGAACAATAATCTATCCTCAAGCTTTTAAGAGAGGTAAGCTCTTCAACATTTGGAATGGACCATAATCTCCCAAGATACTTCCAAGTATTCAAGAGATGATAGTCCACGAAATACATCTGGTGAAAAATTCTCGCAGAAAGTGATTTTAGATGCTCAAGAGAGGTTAAACCCTATGGAAGAGATGTTGATGTAAGAGACCCTCCAAGCTCCAACCTTTTAAGAGACTATCTATGTGCGCATGAATTTCCCAGAAAAATAAAAAATCTATGTTGTTGACAGGCTCAAAAATTTCGACCACAATATTTGGAGAAACAGTTAGAAAATTTGTCCATATGTTGCAGAGAGAAGTTAATTACATAATAACAGACGCCTTTGTGAAAGTCAAATTTAGCAAAATAGAAAGTGAGTATCAAAAAAAAAATAACAATCTAAAACAATACAGATATCATGGAGTTGAAAAGTTACAAAATTTCAATAAAAATATTCTACCCACTATTGTCACACTAGAAGATGCAAGGGAAATTAAAGATTACTACAAATATTTAGGTACATAAATGTAAAATAACAAAAATTGTTCACATAAATATTTGTTGTAACAATTCTTATATAAACAATTGCAGATGTTATAGACATTGCTGTCCAAATAAGCGGTTTAAGGAAAAACTTATAAGGGCAACTTCAATAGTTATACCCAAAATGGGTATGATTGTCATATCATATCAGCATTTCATTAAACTCTTTTTTCATTAAACTATCACTCATAATAGTTATATTCATCTTTATATTCAAATATGAGACCTACAATCATCTATCTCTTCAATCAATTTATTTAATTCAATGTACAAACACTTCTCTCCTCATTTAATTTATTTGAAATATATAATTTATAATAAATATTTTTATGTAACATATTGTTTTATACTTTTACATAAAACAAATTTGTTGGTTAAAAAATCACTACATTCGAAGTCTATAAAAAAATTTGTAAGTTAAAAATTAACTAAAATTAAAAATAAAAAAATACATTGAAAATAATGTAACTAAAATTGTATGTAAAAGAGAAATAAAGTCAAAATTGAGTATTTATAGATGAAAAAAGAGAAAAAAATATAAAAGAGGAAGATTTTTTTTATATGAAACAAAAGAATAAAAATTAATAAAAAAATCATTTAAAAAAATAAAAAGTGACAGCTGAAAAGTTGTCCTTTGGGGTCCACCTCCATCCATCATAAGAGAAGGTGCAGGCCTTCCCGTATGATGGCAGCAACCACTCTCCACAATAAGAGTGGCTGCTGATATGGGCTCATTAAACGGGAACATTCCCCGTTGTGCCTGCTCTAAGCATGAAGGACGAAAACGTATGCTTTCCTTCCTTCATGCTTATAAGCTTTTCCTTAAATCGCTTATTTGGACAATAATGCCTATAACATCTGCAATTGTTTATAGAAGAAGATATGTTACAACAAATATTTCTGTGAATAATTTTTGTTATTTTAAATTTACGTACCTATATATTTGTAGTAATCTTTAATTTCCCTTGCATCTTCTAGTGTGACATTATTGGGAGAGTATTTTTTATTGGAATTTTGTAGTTTTTCAATTCCATGATATATGTGTTATTCCGGATTGTTATTTACTTTGTTGGATGCACGCTTTCCATTTTGCTGAATTTGGCTTTCACAAGGACATCTATTATTAGGTAGCTACCTTCTTTGTATAATATATGGATGAATTTTCTAATTGTTTCTCCAAATATTGTGGCAGAAATTTTTGACCCTTGTCAATGACATAGATTTTTTTATTTTTTTATGAGATTAAATCGATAATTATAGTTGTTTGTAATATTTACCTGTTCAACCATCAAAATCAAGTTTATGTATTTTTGGTCTTTTTGTGAGTATTCTTCTTGACCTTTATGTAAAACCATAACTCTCATAGTCCATTGTTTGTCTCTAATTTGCAAACTCTCTATTATCTTGTATTTGCCTTCTTTTTTTGTTGTGGGTGCCATTTTCCTAAAAAGAAGAAAGAGAATTATTAGTAATCAATTACTATGAAAATTTGATCTAGTAGATAATGTGGTAAGTAGTAATTTGATCTAGTAGAAAATTACTACGAGTTTGATATAACATGCTATCATGATCAACAATCTAATTGAAAGAACCACTACATAATCAGATGTTTAGAACCACTACGTAAATTATCAAAGAACCACTTTTCTTTCTTATAAGCAATTACTAAAAGGGTTGGTTTTATCTCAAGCATTGAAGTTGATCTGTAATCACCAATCATATGAAGAAGAAAGAAGAACATACCTTATGATGATAGTAAATAGTGCAAAGAGGACCTGATGAATATTGCCGGTGACAGTAAATAGAGCAAGTATTTATTTGATTAAATATTGTGGGTGTTATATATTTATATAGTTTATTGAAATATAATGTTCGTATTGTAATAGGTTTAATATCCTATTGGTAATGTATTCAAATTCTAATTGTAATTTATTTGAACGGGGAAATCGTTATCATAATTGCCTTCCAAACAGAAGAAGCACAATTAAAATGGAATTCTAAAAAGGTATATAATATGTCAAATAATAATAGGTGATGTGCAAAAATAGGTAAGAAAACAAAGATCATTTCACAAATACAATAACATTTGAAAGACATACTAAAAATAAATAAAATATTCAAAATATAATAGTTTAATCGAGTGTTGATCACGCGGTCAAACTATTGACCGCGCTTTGACCAAACCATTTAAGCCAATGAAAAAGCGAACAACTGGAGTACAACCGGAGTATAAAATACAACTAGAGTACATGTAGAGTACAACAAGAGTACAAAGTAGTGTTATGAAGGCTCTGTTGACCATAAAAAAATGAGTATATGTGGAGTACAACCCGAGTACAGATAGTGTTAATGAAGACTCTTTTGACTAGTATAACGGAATACATATGAAAAACAATACGAGTACAATTAGTATAACAACAAAACTAAAACTCGTTTGACTAATATAACCGAGTACAATATGAGTACAAACAACAAAAAAAGAACAAAAATACACAACAAAACACCAACAAAATAGAATACTAAACCAAAATTTTTACGTTTTTTTTGTTATTAAAGTACAACACGCGCACATGTAGAGTACAAAGTAAAAAAATGAGAATAAATCATAAATATTAGATCAAAACGAGTGCATTAAGAGCACGAGACTGATTTAGTAATTGGTAAACTCTTCCTCTCCTTTCTAATATTTTCATTCACACATGCTATATAATAGCAAGCTTACATAGTGAGTACAATTCCAAAAAAAAAGCTCACACAGTGAGTACAAGTTATTTTTTTGAATTTTTCTATAACGAAAAAAGAAAACATTAGATAAAAAAAACAAGTACATGTAAAATATATGTAGAGTACATGTAAAAAAATCAAACCATAGCCCAGGATGGCTTCAACAAACACATCACATACTCACGATGCTTCAGTTCTCCACCACATCAAGGCAGCCACCACCTTTTCTCCATTCCTTTAATTCCATTCCCTTTTTACCCCTCTCTTTTCTATGTTGAATATCACCCCACCATTTGGGTTGCTACTTCGGTGAGTCAGAGTCACCTGACTCAATTGATTGCCCTTTTAATGTCAGCCATTGATCCACACTGAAGATGCTGAGCTGTTGGATTTTTGAAGTGGTAAAATGTTGTGGAAAAAAAATGTTTAAGTTGTTACTTGTTATTGTGACACTGAAAGTATGGGTACTGTAGATAAAGTAAGAAAAATTACATGTATATATTAACTTTTTTGGATGTTTGTAGGATATTTTTTTCAAGATTGAAATAATGTTAGTAATGTTAATCGATATAACAGAAAGTTGGAAAAAAATAACATTTATGTAACTAAAAATAACATATCCTAGAAATCACACGAAGACAATTTTATTTGGAACTTATTGGCCTGATTTTGTCACTTTATAGATATTTAATGACACCACGATGATATGTAATTTTTTATAATAAAAATAACACTTTATTGAAGATTAGTGACATAATATCAAAGTGACAATAAAAAAGATAAGTGTGTAAATTAATTCAACGGTTTTGTCACTTATTAACTTAATTGATACATTTTAGTATATGCTACTTTTATTAAAAAAAGATAAAATATGAATCCTTAATGACACTTACGATAATAAAAGTGACATGATCATGAAATGACATATAATGAAAAATAAATGTCACGTAATTATAAGTTACTGTATTTTAACACTACTAGAGTGTTTTTTCACATTGATGTGAGTTATATTAATATAAGTAACTAAAAAATAAGTATAAATAACATTTAATGGACAAATTATGACATACACATGAAGTGACTGGAGAAAGTAAATTTTGTCATTTATTTGGATATTTTTGTCACTTTTCTATTTGGGAATGACATTTTTAGCAATGTCGCTTATAGTTCAAAACAACACATATACCTCAATACGAATGACAAATCTGTGTAGAAAAGTGACACGAGCATAAAATGAGTGAACATTATGGAGATGTAACTTTGGCACGAACCCGAACCATGTTTCAGAGGATACTCAGCAATCTTGTGCCCAGGCTGCCTGCAATGAAAACAGAGACCTGCAGCCTTGTAGCAAGTACCTGAGTGTCTCCTCCCACAAAACTCACACAATGCATATGAACCTCCTGTGCTCTGTCCTCCGGTACGCCCAACTGGTTGTACCACACTGCCACTCTGGGAATCCTGACCTTGCCTTCGACTCCCAAAAAAATGTATGCGTCTCTGATCAGACTGGCTGCTCTGACCACGACCCGGCTGGCCTACTGACACACCCTCTGTCTTTGCCCTCTTGAGCTCATTTGGTTGTCTCTCGTCTTGGTATTCCATACTCCTCGTAGCCTCAGAAATCTGCGATACGGTAGACAACCTCTGAGTCGCTACTACTCTCATAGTCTTCAGTAGCAACCCATTCAGAAACTTTCTAGCCAATGCCTCCTCACTACAGGCCTCTGCAGATGCATACCTGCTCAACTCCCGGAACCTGTCATCATACTCCGTGACGGGCATACTCGGCTCCTGATGGAACTCGCTGAACTGCTATGCCCTCTTATCCTTCTCGCTCGGAGGAAAAACAGACAAAGTGAGCTCAAGCTTGAACTCCTCCCAAGTAAATACTCTGCGAGATCTCTGATCTTGCCACCATCTAGCGGTTCGGCCATCCACCAGAAATGAGGATAATCTAACCCTCACAGCATCATCAGTGAGTCCATCACCTCAAAGCACTGCTCCATTGTGAATGTGAAATCCTGGGGATCCTCTCCTATCTTGCCCGAAAATCTAGGTGGAGTAAGCTTCATAAATCTGGCGAGGCGAGCCTCAGCGTCAGACTGCAGTGCTACAATAGGTGCATACACAACTTTCTCTGGAGGGGTTGGAGGAACAGGTGGTGCTGCAGCCACTGGAGGAACTAGTTGACCTCCAGCTACCTGACCAGCTAGCATAGCCTCCACACGAACCAGAATCTGCGTGAACCGCTCAAAGGCATCCATCGGACCTGCCGGTGGTGACAGTGGTCCTGGTGTCGCAACCTCTGGCACACTAGCTGCATCATGATGATCGGTAATTGACTGTGCGATGGCATCTACTGGAACACGCCTAGGCCTACCACGGCCTCTACCGGGACCTCTGTCACGACCTCTACCTAATGGAGAATCCATATCTACAACAAGCAATAATCGCATATGCGAGTGTTAATATGCATGCAACGCCACAATACCAGAACGAATGTCAAAGGATATACAGATGCAAATCAGACAGATTCAATCAAAGATATCTATGCTCCACAATGAACCCAGACTATACGAACCTAACCTAGGCTCAGAACTTACAAAACCTATGCTCTGATACCAACATTGGTATCAGAGTACATAACTACTCAAACTTACAAAACCTCGGCTCTAATACAAACATTGTCACGATCCATTCCCGGGGCCGTGACCAGCGTACGAGGTGAACTGTTTGTGTGAGCCTGGCCCATCTTGTACAAGCCTCAAAGCTACAAAAACTATAAACCCATATATTTAAATCATTTTAATAAGACCGTTTCTGAGAAAATCATATATATATGATAATAAAATATATCAAAATTTAATACAAGCGATAAATCACAAATCCAATATCCCCAAAATAAGACCCATAATCAGCGGACTCCATAATCCAACAGTATATCGGAGTGAAGCATCTAATACAAACGAAGTAGCCCACAAAAAGGGTGTTACTAACCAAAAGTATCTGTCTCACTAGGCGAGGATGTCAAAAGTTATCGAGTCGAATGAACCTGCAAAATAGAAAGAAGGTAACACAGAAGAACAAAAGGGGTCAAACCCAGTGAGTGAGGGACAACACTCCAGAGTGCCTCATACATGCCTCCCAAAGACTGGTTTGAAAACTGTTGGAAAACTACCACATGCACGTATACGACAGAAATGTATATATATATGTATACACACTACATACATAGTATGGTTTCAGAAACATGTTTCGCAAACATTTACACCCAAGGCAACCACATGCGCTTTGGCAAATCAATACTACTAGTATCATAGTAAAAAACAATATATACGTATTATGGGACCGGTAACAATTGTGGTGTGAACTGCATCACTCAACCACCTCAATAATGATTGTGAACTCTGCCACTAATCTAGTAACAAATCATGTGTCAGGCCAAGGCACATGGCTATCGACAACCTGATAGTTGGGTCAAATCATACCTTGGTATACCAAAGGCTACGAACTCGGTAACAAAGGTATCCCATAATCAAAAACCATTATCTCAAAACAATTCATGCATTCAGCATAAAAAACAGTCAAAACATATATATCAATATATATACGTAATTATTTTTCAAAAACAAATAGTGAATATTTTATTCAAATAATCCAATTATTTAATTAATCAATCCTTAGATTAGTCCGGTTTCAAATATGTGTTATACAGATAAAAAACATAACCAGTTTTGAGACACAATCTATGTATCTGAAGATATCATCCACTCACTTGGATGTCCAAGCTCTAGGACCTGGTACCACTGCCAAATGGCTGATCCCGCTGACAAGGGCAGGAAGCTGAAACAATTGTCAGAAATAATAGCTTATCAGAAACAATGATGTACGAGACACTAGTACTGTGACTGTACCCAAAATGCGTGCAATGCATATGAAGCCCTCAAAGATCGCTCAAAATCCAACCCGAAAGTGAATCCATCACTTTCGACTCAAAACTCAAAATCCATGTAAAATTAAAGTTTGGTCCCCAACCAATATAAAATTACGTTATAGTCCTCGAGACTTGACATATTACCAAATAGTCCTCAAAGCAGTCAAAATTTCCAAATTAGTCATCAGACTCTCCGAATTCACCAATTACAAAATATCATAATTCGGTCCCTCAGAACCACTGTTTACTCGAGTTATCCAGAGCTAACTCGAGTTATATGTGGTCTGATTGACTCGACTTAACCCAAACTTAACTCGAGTAAACTACTTACCCACATTGTCCAGTTCGACCCAACACTCAAATCAACCGATAAAAAACACTCTGACACAACTACATTTACTCTAATCATCCTCTTGAACACGAATTTATACTCAAATCCATCAAAACAACATGGAATCTCACCAAATCACCCGAAACTGAATTGTTCAAACCCATTTTAACCTAAAACCTAGTATACATAATCTTGC
>CAODLS010898345.1:0-10813 GCA_948243855.1 Flueggea neowawraea | reverse complement strand
CAATTTCACAAATATGTACCAATGATATAGAATCATCAAACTCAATTATCAAATTGTATAAAACCCAATTCAACTAACCACAACAAAATTGAGTAGAATCTTACACCACAACATTAAGAATTTACACAGCAAAACATCACCTTTTTTTATGCAACAGAACCAAAACTATTAACACCCAAAAATAAAACACAAACAATCAATACATTTTGAGACCAAACTTTTCAAGAAGGCTCTGAATCTTAGCAATAATGGCCAAACTATTACTCAAAGTCTGTTTAGACCTTTCCATCTTATTCTTTACCTCATCACGCACCGTTGACCCTAACTGCTCCAAACCCTCAACACACGTGTCCTGATCAGTCATTGCAGCACTAATCCATGTCTGGATATCGTTAATTTTCTCCAAAGTCAACAACTTTTCACCAGAACTAACCTCCATGGCAGACATCGAGTCATTGAGTCGACTCAATGCATCATCGAACTGAGTTAAACAGTCATCAATAGCAGCCTGGGAGGTGGCATCATTAAGAGTCTTGAGGAAAGAGGACATGTTCTTGATGTCTTGAATGGAGACAACAAGAGAAAGCTTGAAAATGGCCTCCGGGTCTGATTTAGCAGCAACATTAAGCGACGAAATGGTGGTGAAACAAGTTGCTGGGTACTGAGTCACGTTACAGACAGTTCTGAGCGACTCGACCGAGTTAGAGGGTAAAGATGGGGACTTGTGAGGTGGGTCAGCGTTGGATTTGTGAATTAGAATCGTGGTCATGAAGGCTATGAGGAGGGTCAAGGCGAGGAGGGCTATGAGGGTTAGGGTAATGATGAAGGATTTTTGGGTGGTTTTCTTGGGGATGCGGCGGTGGGTGGTGGTGGCGGCGGCGGTGGAGGAGGGTTGTTGGTCCTCAAGGTCCAGGTTGACTTTGTCATAGCCTTTGAAGACATTAATGGATTCCATGTCGGTGTTTTTCTCTTTTCTTTGGCGTTAGAGGCTTGAATGAATTCTCTGTTTGTTGAGGATGGACTTTAAAATGGCAAAGAAGCTTAGATGAGAGATTATAAAATCATTTTGGATTACGTTTGGCAAACAAGTTTAGACTTTGTCATTAGTCTCTTTTACTCAACTCGAAAAATCTAAAAAAATTGAATGAATAAATAAAAATAACTTAAAACTGATTAGGCAGAGTGCCTTACAGTAAAAGCAAACAATACTTTTATTGAATTCAAAAAAAGTAATTGAATAAATTTACGTTTTGTTTATTTCAAAACATAATTTCGTCATTTTTATTGTTTCAGCCTCTATGGCACTTAACTGCAGAACCAAACGAGTTATCTAGAAATTTAATGAATTCTGCGACTTGTGGGTAGGATGAAAAATAGATTGACAATAATGTTTAATCAAAGGTAGCAAGACCAAATTCTGGCAGTCCAAGTAAGCAGCAGAAGAGTGATTGATAAATTGGTGTCACTGTTTTTGCAAATTCAGAATTAGACGGTGTTAAAGGAGAGGGCCAGGAAGAGAGAAAGGAAGGCCAGGCTTTATAACCGAACCGAATCCCAAAAAAAAAGGAATGTGCGGTGTGGGTAGCAATAAGTGTAGAAGAGTTTTGTCGCTGGCTCGCTGTTGGTCGACTAGTCTCCATAATGTACATGGTGATTTTCTTTCACTAGGAAGTGATTTTGTTTTTCTTGTTACTCCATGCTTTAGAAAAAAGCCTGGTTTTGGTTTGTTGCACCATCTTGACAGCATTGTTAATACAATTAGAAAGCTTTTACTTTTTTTACTCGTCCCATTTCTCGATTTGTGAGTGTTATCCTTGCCCAAGGGCCATGCTAATCTTCTCTATATCATTCCAATTTTATCGGATGTCCCCGTAGGGACTTTACTCGAATGGTTATCCAAAGGTCAATGTGTTGATAAATTATGAGGAAGATTATGGTTTTTTAAGTGCTAAAATCATATTTTTTGGTGAAAAGTCCGAAGTGCTAAACTCAAATGTTAAAGTAAAGTATGGAAAAGTTGAATAAAAGAGTAGCGAATCGTTTGTGTGAGAATTGCCTTTAATCTCTCTCCATAGTTTCTCTCTAATTTCTTTATAGTTGAGAGTCATAGGTGGTTCCGTTCTCTTTTTTTATTGGTTTCGGCCAGAAAATGGACCTTTATGGTTCATTTTATGTATATTTGTTGGTTTTTAGTTTTGTTTGTCTAATCTTTTGCCATTTTTTGGTGATCTTGTCGATTTGGTTTTGGTCTCCTTCATGGAAGTTACTCTGGCGTTTCGTCTAATCATATACAGGATTTTCTCATTGAGGTTGAGATCAATGTTCGTGATTGTGGTGGCCTTCAGATTAGAGATTGGGGGTCAAATTTTTCTCGGAATATTTTCGAGGGCTTTTTGCTTCACTTCGATTTTTTGTTGTTGGGTTGCATTGTGTTGAATTTTGCTTGCATCGGTTTGGGTGCGGTCTATTGATGTTGTTTTCGGTGGAGTTTTTGGGGATATTTTGTTGGGCCAAAAATGGAGTTGTCGTTAGTATGAAGGTAGTGTGGTTGGTTGTGCACGACATGGAGATCATGATAAGGCTGGGTAGGATTTTGCCGATTCGGGTCATTTTAACCCGACTAAGAATTTTATTTGGCCTTATGATTTGGCCATTTGCTATGGGCTTCTTAAACTCATCTTTGTGTTGTTGTACTATGTAGGCCTGTTTTACTTCGACTTATATTGGACTTTACATCTAGCGTTAATTATGTTAGATATTCCAAATAAAATACTAAATTTGATAAATTAACTCACACAATTTCAACTTTGACAAATAGAAATATGTTCAAATTTTTGTTCACAAATGCCACATTTTTTAAACTTATTTTGAAGAATATCAAATCTGTTAGTGTATATAATGTAAAAAAATTGTGTTTTCTCCTCTTATGTTTTGCTTCATTTTCTCTCTCCTCGACCAAACTCTTTGTCCTCTCTCTCCTCTCCCTCGTTTCTCTCTTCCCTCTCTATGTCAAAAACCCTAGCTCCGCCGTCGATCACCCTCCCATCCTCCTCCTCTGCCACTTCTCCTTTCCTCTACCTCTCTCCTCCGGTCTCACACCCATCACTTCTCCCATCGTTTGTCTCGGCTTCGCTTTCTCCTCTCTCGCTCATTTCCCTTTTCCCGTTCATTTCACCTTCTCTCTGTATTCACGTCTGTAATCCTTCATCATCGATCTCTCTCGTCATCTTTGTCTCTCTCCTCGCCGGTCTGTGATGATTAAGTGATGGAGGCCAACAACATGAATGTTGTGAAGGAGGAGACGGCTAGGGTTGGAACCCTAGCTGCTACCTTTGTTTTGTTGTGTTAAATTACAAAAGTCACCTTAGTTTTAATTTTTTTTCATAAAAGTCCTATTTATTGTTTGTTCATGTATGCTTTTGTGAGACTAGTTTAATGTAGAAAAACACCTTCAAATACAATTTGTGCATGTTGATTTTGGTTGGTTTTCGTTGAGTTTGATTGAGTTTGTGCAGGGGTGATTACATTTGGAGACATTCATAGAATTTTGAAGATCAAATTAATTATCATTAAATAAATTAAAATTTGTAAAAATATATACAAATAATTGAGCTTAATTAAAAAAATATTACACTAAACATCTATTGAATCAATTTTTTTTTTGAAAAAAATTGTGCGAATTGGACACTTTTGAAGACATTTGGAGACTTTCTGAATTAAATCAAACTTTTCATAACCCGAAATCGAACCATGACCGGTGTACGAACCGAACCGAAAGCCCAACCCATCCCGTACAGGCCTAAAAAATCAGACATTTTACCCAATTTATTCATTTAAAGGTTTATTAAAAACATTTTTTAAACAATTTTATAAAAATATATAGCATAAAACATTTTCATATACGTATGAAAATATATAAGTATAGCAAAATAATATCATGATATCGAAAATAAACATAAATCATGAAATAGTAAATTTGACTAGCAAAATACAAAATGAATACTCAGTAACCCACTAGCATTTAATGTGAAGCCCTACTACTAGGGATTGACATTTTGGCCTAACCCGCAAATTATTTTCCTTAAATAGGGTAGGGCTTGGGCTTATGGTTTGGCCCGACCCGCATATATATATTATATTTTTTAATATAATATATATATAGTATATTAATATAAATGTGATGTCTTATGTGTTTTAAATTAGTAAAAATGATGCTAATTATAAATTTAAGAGTTAGTTAGTATTTATTAAAATATAATTTATATAATAAAGTATATATTAAATTATATTTTGATAAAAAATAGGATATTAATTTTAAAAAAATGGCCCGCCCTTTTGGATGGGCGGGCTTGGGCCAACCCTTTAGCCTGGTCAACCGGGTTAAAGTTTTAGGGATGAGGCCCGACCCATGCCCATCCCTACCTACTACAAAATAACACATAAAGCTGGGCCAAAAGTGCACTCACTATCAAATGAACGTCTCCCTGAGAACATAGGATGCCTTACGGTTGTTGGATGTCAAAAAGAATACCTGAAAATGTTAAGGAGGTAAGCAAAACTCAGTGAGAGACAACACTCCATATAGCCTCCAGGGCTCACATAACTGTTTTGAAATCAGTTCAAAATTACCACATGTAGATATACTAAAATATATACTTATACACGATACGTATATAATAATACTGTTTGAAATTCCTTTTCAAAACAGTTTCACAAACATCATGCAGTAAAACGTACCACACACACACATATTAGAAGCATATACGAGACCAGAATCAAACAGAATAAATATTGTGGACTACAACCATTAGACAAAAGCACGTGTATCTGACTGGACACACAATCACCTTTTTACCCCGGTAACTAGGGTCTTGACAGAACATTGGTATACAAAAGGCTACGTACTCCGTAGCTAGGCGTCCCGTAGCAGAATAATGTATAAATAATATTCAGAACAAATAGACATGCAAAGCCGAAATCAATTTACATAACTATCCAAACCTTTAATTAATCAGGTTTCTGAGATATATCAGACACAACAAAAACATAGAAGTTCAAAAGACACAGACTGTGTGTCTAAAGTTGTCATCCCACTCACCTGGATGTCCATGCTCAAAGGTCCAGTCACGCACCACTAGTCGGTGGCTGATCATGTTGGCACGAACACAAAGCTAAAACAAATACAATAAGAGTATATATATCAAAATGTGATACTGTGACAATACCAAATGCATGATATGAAGATGCAGACCCAAATCCTGAAAACCTATTTCGATGGAAGATTTAACACTCTCGACTCGAAAATTGAGCATCTTATAAAATTATCATTAGGTCCCTCAACTTTTGTAAAATTATACTTTAGTCCCAAGACCTTGGAAAATTACTCATTAGTCCCAATCTTTTCAAAATTTCCAAAACAGACCCAAATTCTTTAGAATTACAATTTAGTCCTCAAGCACTCCAAATATCAAATCTAGTCCTTTCGACATAAAATTGTCCAAAAACATCCTACTCTCTATTCAACCAAAAAAAAAATCATTCCAATACACCTACATTACCTCAAATCATACTCCAACACACAAATCCATAATCAATTTCATCAAAAAATACTAAATCATCAAGTCTCTTCACAAATTCGGTCAAAACCCTAGCCCAAACAAAACAACATCAAATCCTTCAAACCCAAGCTCAATATATGTTCCTCTAACACTAATCCATCAAGATCTAACATAAATAACTCACATTTCAACATAATCATCAAAATTCGAACCCTAACAAATTCGGTCTCAATATGCAAATCTAGGATTCAACATGAAAATGATGAAATGAAGCTTAATCTTACCTCAAGGAGTGATGTAGATCCAAGGAGAGGCAATGGGAGAGACTTCTGGACAGATTTGACTGAGAGAGGAGTGCAAAATGAGAGTAAATTCTAAAAGGGTCGAGTGAGGGGTATTTAACGTGCCCCTAGCCAAAACGCACCGTTTAGGCGATTTGCAAAGGCAACGTACGTCATTCCAAGAACAACGTATGTCTCAGACCTCCTTCACGTACGTCTTCAACTTGCAACGTATGTTATATAAGCCAAACTCTCACCCAACGGGTTGTGTTCTGATATTTCCAACTTTTCACGTACGTTTTCCAAAGGCAACAAACGCTGATCTCTCCCCATATGACATACATCTCCAAACTCTTAATGTACGTTTTAGCTCAAATTTCAGATGACGTACGTCTTCCTTAAGTCAACATACTCTTGGCATGTCTGATGGCATTCCTTGACTTTTTTTGCTTGCGTGCATGTGTCAGATTATTACCGAAGTTCCACAACATTTAAACCCTCGAAAATACATCTTCCCACTATCATCAACATCTAATCATCAATCATCACTCCAACAACCCAAAGATCAAATTAGAATACTACAGAGAATCTAGCCGGAAAAGGGTGAGGTGTTACAAAACTTCTTATAAAAAAAATTATAAACTCTCTTTTAGAGACATCTGAAAACCTTCAGGGAAATTATATATTTTTTTTACTAAAATTTATTTTTCTGCAAAAAAATCAATTTTTTTTTGTAAAAATATCTCGATTTCTCATGAATATGTCATTTTCAAATGAGTATTATTTTTTTGGCATTTTTCAAAATTGGTTTGTTTGAAAAATATTTTTCAAAATCAGTATTTTTTTTTATATAAAAGTGTGATTTTCCCTTATATCTATTGTAACCTCATTTTGTCTTAATGATTTGTTTTTTTAGGCAAAAAAGGAGAACTTCCTCCAAGGCAAGAATCTAGCAGCCAATGCATGGGTCTTTCTCTAGTCACAACTCATGTGGAAGTCCACTTTGTTCTAAAGTTTGATCCTGTCAGCTTTCAACCTTTACACGGGTTTGGAACTAATTTGTTAATGCTTATATAAAATGTTATGTTAAAAAGCATATTTGAGATATTTTTTTGCCTGGATCGTAACAGTAGATTATAAATCGATTAATTGAATAAATTGTACTCATCTTTGAAGAGTTGTGATATAATTAAATGGTATTGAAAAACAAATGGTAAACACGATCTTTGTGTTGTATGAAGATGTGGCTTTAAACCATAGTAAAATTAATTATAAAACATAGAGGTTGTTTTTGATGGGCCGATCTTTAGAGACGATGACACAGATTTTTTGACGAGTTTTAGACCTTCCTTTGTCTTTTTCAAGAAAAGTAAATGCCATGTGAACCCATGTAATAGATGTACCCTACACAAAGTTTGAACCTGACATTTTAATGAGCTAGAAATTTTTAAACCTAACTAAGGAGAGTGAGGCTACTAACGATACTCTTCCAAAAGAATAGTTTTGAAGATAAAATATTATGTTTTTCTCAATGTGTATCAAACATTAATTATCACCTTTGGTTTATACATAAACTTATTGTTATCATCCGATGAAAAAAAAAACGTATTGTTATCATCCATATTAAATTATTGAAATTTGACAATCCGAAAAGAATATATAGGACTTGTTACCAACAACGAAATCTATTGACAATCACATGAAAATAGACTAAGTGGTTGTTGTCATTATCTCTTGGCTCCTTTTATCTAAAAATTATAATTGCGTTTTGATTTTCTTGTAGTTGATAAATATGTTTGGATTGTGAGTACATTTGTTTGAAGGTGAGCCGAATGACAGATGAATCTTCCCGTTGACAAATTTATTAAAACTAGTTGAGTATTATTTTTTTTTTTGCCAGAAGTTGAGTAGTATTAATTTCGAATGAAATAAGTTGTGAAATATATCCCAAATAAGAGACATAACACTCGTATATATGGGCTCATCTAACTTACACAAAAGACTATATATAGACAATAATTGTATATATGTAAAGAGGTATGATTCAGCTGTCCTTAGCAGACGTCCCAACAACAACACAGAAAGAGTTGTACCTAGTACCATTCTTAGTTACAATTGTCTTTCTTTTGTTTTTTTTATTAATATTTAAGGTGATATTCATTTTGTATATATTCAACGAACATATATTCAATAAAAAATTTAATAATATACGAATATTCTTATTATTGTTTTAATAATTGCGGTGCACTATTCATGCTGGTAGATGCTAAGAAATGCTCTTCGATATATTGCAATTTAAAAATTTATGTTACTCTTTTTATCTTGTTGCAATGTAATACAATCAATAATATACGAAGTTTCTCGAAAAGATCTCTATATTTTTCAACTAATATAATATTCTATCTAATTTATAAAAAGTACACGAATTTTCTTCTTATATTAATTATCCAATTCTATAAAAGAAAAAGAAGAAGAACTGATACCCAGATATAAATGAAAATATTTTTGAAATACTTAGATTTTATATTAATATTCACTAATGAATGTATCTTGAAAAGTTGTACAGTCCATAGTAACTAATGCAAGTAGGTGGATGGGTTGAGTTTGCCAGATTATGCACTGTTTTCTGAGCTGAAGAAACGAATCAAGCAAGCCAACAAGCTGTAAAAATTGGAAAATTAATCTGCCATATTAAACCCTTTACAAAGTATTGCCTTACTTGAATATGCAACTTGCTCTAATTGCCCTATTCATGCCTAATTTGAAAATACTCAGCAGTGATAGCCTCCAAATAGTTGACAATTCTCTAGTCTATATTAGAGTTTACATAGTAGATACTTGTTTTTGTTGTCCTAGGCCGGAGTCACCCGGTATCCCAAAATTCGGATGCATTTAAGTCTTGTCGTCCAGACTAATCCGAGTTCGGAGTGAGAGACACAACTCCTGGCTAAGAAAGCGACTCCCCTTGAATTCGAACCAGGGAGTACACCCAGGCAAACCTTAAAGGCGCCGAGATAGTAGATACTTGTTTTAGCAAGATGACATCTTTTTTTTTTAATTTGTTTTACTTTTTTTTCCTTGAGAATAGTATGTTTAGTTAGATATCTTTGTCATATTTATTTTGAGTTGGAGCTATTAGTATAGCTTTTGTGAAACGTTTCACATTGGTTGACTCAAATGAAAATTTTCAATTTCTTTGTATATAAGGTTCAAATTCGAACTATAAATTAAGAGAAGAAATATCATACCACTTTATCACAACTTTTTTCAAATATTCTCAAATTAATATTCTCAAAATTCTTTCACTTAATTTAACAAGTAACGGTCCAAATTGATGATTGTCTATGATGAGTTTCGTGGGTATATGTTAAATAAGCATAAACTTAGATAGAAAGAAAGTGACCAATAAAATTATTATGTGATAATATTAAATTCCTTTTTTTATGATAACGAATTATAGGTTAAACTTTTATTAAAAATATAAATAAACTAATTAATAAAATAAAAAATATGAACGACATGGACTTAGCGGGACAGTCCATCGATGATGTCAAAATCAAAAAACTTGACAATTAGGATTATCCAAATTATCAATAAATCAATGATTCCTTAAGGAATCCTATACTGGTTTAACTAATAAGCAGTATAATAAATATGTTTGATTTACTAATCTCGATTCCAGCAGAAACTAGCAGCGGAGCAGGATCAGTTTTATGTTGGTCTTGCGAGAGCAAACCACGGTTGAAATGTCAACAGGAATGCCTGAATTTTTCACAGTCTAGATGTCACACATGATCTGTGCAGGACTCGAGACAGGAGGTCGAGACCTCTCTATCTCCCAGTTGAGAGCTCTCTCTCTCTTTGTGTGTGTGTTGGAGTTTTTAAGAATGGAAGGAGCAAGGTTCCTTATATAATCCTCAATCGGGCTCGTGGACTTTACGGGTCCATTTCATTCCCAACTTAATTGAGTTTGGTTCTTCTCAATTGGAATTTTGAATTGGTCTCAGCCCACGGTCTTGGTTCGCACCTTGACCGACCGAGTTCGGTTCACCGGCCATGGGCGGACCGCATTTTCCAACATCTCCCACTCGCACATGACAAAACCATAACTCATCATGGATCATGATAGAACTAATACCAATCATGATTAAGATCTCGTGTCATACAAGCAAATAGACCGCACGACCAGCATACGATGAGAGTGTAATTGTTGTACACCTATTAGGGTTATATAATAGCTTATATCTCAATCCTACTAAAAGACGTCTCTCGTAGAGCAGCTCCTTTCTACCAAAGTGTATGCAATAATAGCACAAACTGCTGGAAACGTATGCATTTCCCTAGTTCGTAACCACATAATCGTTATTTCGAACTACTCGATCTCACGAAAGCTTTACTCATAGTTCATACATCATGTACCATGCTACATGAGAGTCGACTAGGCAAACTTTTGAGACTAGTGCAAATGTGTCTAGAAACAAACTTTTCCTCTTACACCAGACAATCCACATAGCTAAGTTTACTTTCCCATATTGAAAAACTTGATCAAATCAATCATGACCATTAAAGACAAGTTAGAGTAGACAAACTTAACTACATGTTTTGAATGTGTTAAGAGTTCTAAAGGTAGGTAGTACCGAGAACCACATGTTCACAGTAGGGTCTCATACTAGGAAAAGTGAGATCATTTATCAATCTTTTTCATCCCTATGGTCGTGTATATAACACACATGGTATGATCATATGTTGCGGTGTTCTTTCCTTCCTTCAGAGTAGCACATGTTTATACAACATTATAAGCATCACACATAAGCTTCGATTACGATGCATTTTGTCATCTAACCTTAATCCACACTTGACATGATTACTTTTATTTTTATGACAAAATATGCTAAATGTCTCTTAATTTGAGCATCTTATTAAAGATCATGTTTTAAAGGGATTACACACTTCGTGTGCCATACGGGTCTTAAG
>CAODLS010898313.1:0-16006 GCA_948243855.1 Flueggea neowawraea | reverse complement strand
CATGACAACTTTAATAAATTTTTGAAAGATTCTGATTTAGTTCCAGAAGGATTTCGTGCATGTTGTTTGTCTTAGTTGCAAATGATTTCAAAATGGTTTTGAATCGCTATTACATATGTAGCGTGTATATATATATATATTGATATAGGTTGCTTATGTCCGCATGTGGTATTTTTGAACTGTTTTCAAAACAGTCTTTGTGAGGCACGTATGACGCAATATGGAGTGTTGCCCCTCACTCACTGGGTTTGACCCCTTTCTTTGTTTTATCCCTATTTATTATCATCGTACAGGTGATTCTTGAAGACTAAAATCTTTGGTATTTGATGCTCAGTAAGGTATTCTGACATTGCGGTCAGTGCCCTTCGGTCGGACCACGTTTGTATGAATTGTTAGGTGCTCCACACCGGGTTCCTATGGGAGGTGTTTTTGTTGTTGTTAATGTTTTTGACATTTCAAATGTTTTATTTTGAAATAACTTCCACACGTAATATTATATATGTTTTGTTTTAATAAACAAAGATTATACTTTTATTTATTTTTTCATATTTCTTTAAATATGATATTTGGGTAGAAGTTATGTACTATGGAGGCTTGTGTGGGATGGACCGAGCTCCCATAGACAGTTCACCTCGTACGCCGGTCATGGTTCGTGTAATATCTCACTTATTTTAGCCGGAATCTCATAGTATTCCGAAGTGATTTCAAGTTGGAATGTTGACCTTTGAGTTTGAGGGGTGTGCTGCATGTGTTTTGCACGTTGGAGGTCATCTATGTGCTTAATACATGGTACTGTGCATGTAGTAGAGGTTTGGAACTTGACCGTGAATGTGCGTTGAGTGCAACGTACACTGGAGGTCATCTACGTACACAATACTAAGTATTATGCACGTAGATGGGGATGAGTCGGCCGAGAGACTTGTTTGGACTATGTGCATTGTATGGGTTGTTGTGCACGTTGTTCATCCTTTGGTTGTGACCCGTGAGCACGCTGAGGCCTTCTACGCACACAGCAAGAGATGGAACATATATAGATTGTAGATCTGAATGAGGGGCTTCAGATCTGCTGTCTATGTACATTGTGTGGGATGCTATCCATGTAGAGCACGGTTCTACGTACGCAGAACCCCTACTGTGCACATAGATGTGTTCTTTCTGGGCGACTGTGCTTGAAAAGCAACATATCAGTCTGTGAGCCTATAAATACCTCTACCTACCATTCTTTCGGTCACAACTCGTCTCAACCACCAGAGCACTTTCTCATTTACTTCTCTGCGATTTTCTTTGTTTCTCGTTGCTTCTACAATGGATCTAGAGGTAAGAATCATCTATTAATCTCTTATTTTCTTTAGTTCGTGTTGCATTTGGGCATTCTAGGGTTCTGACCGAACTTGGGATTTGGTTCGGATCTTTCCATTTTTGATGGAATACGAGTTAATGGGAGTTAGAGTATGGTTGTTTGAGGCCATTAGTTTTAAGTTTAAGCATCGGTTTCATGGGATTTGGTGTTTGAACTAAATGGGTTTCTCTACAACTAGGGTTTCGGGTTTTACTGAATTTCTTATCAAATCTGGTGTTTTTTCTGATGTATCTTGATAGATATGAGTTAGAACTTCACAGATTTGAGCTGGGTTAAGAGATTTGACTAGTTATTCGGCATGGGTCTTGGAAGTCCGAGATTCATAGTTGAGATTTAGGAATATTTTGAGTTTGTTTATTGATTAGGAGGGCGAATCCATGTTCAAGAGACTGATTGAGTTAATGAGTATGCTCGGTTCCGTTGGGGACTGAATGAAGCACGATATTTGGCTAGAAAGTGATGGATTCACTTTCATTTGTTTAGGCGACTTTGAGAGTTTGCATTTGCATTTCATATCATGCATTTGGTATTTGCCACAGTACCACATTGTGATACTTGTGATGTGTTATGTGTACAACTTCCTGTTCTTGCCAACGAGATTAGCCACCGACGAGTGGGACTTGACTGGTGTTTTGGCTTGGATTGTCAGGTGAGTGAATAGCAGCTTCAGACACATTGGTTGTGTCTCAAACTATATTTTTTGTTTTTGATGTGTTGGATATATGTATCCGAAAATGACTAATCTAAAGGATTGGCTGAGAAAAAACTGGTTATTTGTGTAGTAATCGGTTTTGGATTTGAAAATGATATATATGTATTATATATCTTTGATATGATTTGAAATGATGGATTGCAGGATATGATTTTGTACTATATGATAGTACGTTTTGGTTTTCGATATGGGGACACCTGTGCTACTAGGTATGTAGTCTTTGATATACTAATGATTGATAAAGCACAGCTACCACTGTTGTTGGTAGCCATGTTGTCCTGATTAGACACATGATTTGTTTATGATAGAGGCGGGTCATCATCACTATGGCTGGTCCATACATTTCGTGATAGTTGGCAGAGTCCATATCACGCTTGTTTAGTCCCATATCGCCTGTATACGTTTTGACATGAAAATGATGATTTAAAATCTTAAATGATTTTAATACGCCTTTGTGCATGTTGTTTGTTGTGATTGCAAATGGTTTCGAAATGGATTTGCGAAAGGTTATTATTGTATAGAGTGTATAGTTATATATACTATTGAATACTGCTTGTGGTATTTGCGAACTGTTTTCAAAACAGACTATATGAGGCACGTATGAGGTGCTCTGAAGTGTTATTCCTCACTGGGATTTACCCCGTTTTATTTTCTGTTGTGGATGATTCTATCTTTCAAGTGCACAGATTTTGGCTTCGGCGTTCATTCCACATCTCGGACACCCGTGAGGAGACATTTTGGTTAGTGATGCCTATTGTTCGAGCTTCTTTTATTTTGTAGAGCTCCGTACCAGATTACTGTGGGGAGTTGAGTTGTATGTATACTCTGATATATTTATTGTATTTGGTTTTATCAGAGTATATGATTTGTATACATTTGATATTTGTTTATATATATTGAGTTATACATAAATTGTTTTAAATTATAAAATATTTTTTCAATAAATATTTTGGAAATTAAATGATGGGTATAAATTTTGAATCTTTGGAAGGCTTGTACGGGACGGGTCGGGCTTCCATAGACGGTCCGCCTCATACGCCGGTCATGGTCCCTGGAATGGGTCGTGACAATTTGTGACACAACCCTTATACAAATATTGAATAAGTCGATACTAGCATCCGACAAACACACAGAAATGTATACAAGCAATGTATACAAAGGACCTTTCAATGTTTAAAAGCATAGATCGATCGAGTTGGAACTATCAAGTTACTCCAATAGGTCAGGGTCCATTCAATAAAAACCTATAAATGTATCCACACATATACGTAATACACACTCACTCAAACTTCGGTTCATCTATTAGTCCATGCAAATAATAAGGCAATTTCGCTATCACATATTTATTCTTCAATTTTAGTTGCTCTTTGAAGCTTCCATATAACTCTCATCTACGTACAAGGCTTTCAATGTGAGTTAAGGACAATATCCATGCAAATGGGAAAAAGGAAACAAAAAACAAGGACTGGCTGGCGAGGGACATTCCTAAACCTCAACCAGAATAAATTAGACCATCTACAATGGTTATACCCACTATGAGAATGATTATCATACTAAATTAACTTTTTACTAAATTCTCTCTCTATTAAACTCTATCCCACTATCAATATACTCTTCCTTATATTCAATAATGGATCCCATAATTACATCACTTTTTATTTATATTATTTACAAATATATAATTCACAATAAATACATTTATTTAACATACTAAATTTATACATTATTTTAAGAAAAAATATTTTAAAATTTTAATTTAAATATATTTTCGATAAATTTTTTTATGCAAAATTTGTTAAAAAATAAATTTCTACATAATATAAAATAATAACATTCGAAGTCCAAAATAAATAAAATACATTATAATGGATAGTTTTGATAATTTAGAGTATTGGTTGAATTTAGATTTTGGAAAAAAATTGATTTTCATTTGAATCCATATGACAAAAACAAGAACAATTATAATTGAGTTTGTATTTTTTTTTATATAGAAGAAAAGTGAGAAGTGATTGAAAATGAGTACGAGAGTGCATATAGAAGATAGTTATTTATAGATAAATTTTGAAAAAAAAATCAACAGTAAAAAAATTAAAAAAATTGAAAAAGTGGGGGGCCTACCTATTGATAATAACATACTTTGTGGGAGTGGATGCTAATGTGGTGCTCAACGACTTTGTCATTTAGTACCACAATAGGTGCCCTTAATTATAGGAAGAGAAAAGCAAAAAAAAAGAATAAAAGAAAGAAAGATTTGTACGTAGATAGAAATAAAAAATATGGGGTAGGATGCTCAAACTTCTTGGAGAAGTGTATATAAATAAATGATGGTGTGTTATCAAATACATGGTTTATATTGCTTCTGTATATTTTTAACTATGCCCTACATGCAAGTGGGAATTTGGAGAATTTAAAAACTTTAAATCAACCTTAATAAAATGTTATGATTTTTATTTTTAAATTACAAACAACCTTTTCAATAACCAAAAAAATCAACCTTAAATAAACTTAAAATTGATCGTACATAAACTTTTTTAAAAATAAAACTTAAAATCAACTCTACATAAACTTTTTTAAAAAATTAAAAAACAACTTAATATCAACTCTACATAAACTCTACCTAAATTTTTTTAAAATCAACTCTACAAAAAAATTTAAAACCTTTAAATCAACCTAATATCAATTCCACATATACTTTTTTAATTCAACCAAAAATCATCTCTACATAATTTTTTTTAAAACCTAGAAAACAACTAAAATAAACTCAAAAAAAAACTTTTTTTAAACCTTTTAGAAAATTTCAAAAAACTTAAATAAATTTTTAAAAGCAATTTTAAACATTTTTTAACATTTTTCCAATAAATTTATAATAATATTATGAGAATTTTAAAATTATTTCTATCAATTTTTAAACTTGCTTTAAAAAAATTAACTTTTAATAATAATTGTTAAAATAATACAACGAAAATTTTAAATAATAACACAACAGCTAAGCTAGGGTTTCCTTCGAAACCCTAGCTGCTGCTCCAGGAGGCTAGATCTTGCCGTCACTCCTAGGCAACCAGATTTGGCCGCCGCCAAGGTTGATGACGGTCGAGGAGCAACAAAGAGGCGAAGAACCAACGCTTGGAGGAGAGCGACGAAACTAGTTCGACAAGGCAGCGAATGCGAAACCGACTGGACTAAGTGCAGATATGTGCGCGGAGAAGGCAAATTGAAGGTGGAGCAGGGCAGAGAGGGAGGGTCAACGGTAGGGATTAAATACACAAACGAAAGAGAAAAGGTGGAGTTGATGGAGGCAGAGAATGAGAACTGATGCTAATGGAGGCAGAGAGGAGCAGAACAGACAGATCAGTCGAGGGAGGGAGAGGAGGGGAGAGAGAGAAGAGAGAGTCAGGGGAAGGGAGAGAAAAGTGCAGAATAATGAAAGAGGAGAGAGAAACGAAAAGACCAAATGAGAAGATTGGAAAAAATTGAGGACTTGGTATAATATTAAGTCCGTATGGACTGAAAAATAATTATGTATAAACTGGAAAATGGAGAGCCAAAATTAAGAAAAAAATGCTTAACACCGTCAGTTTGTAATAAGAGGTCCAAATTGTTGTAGAGAGTGTAATTAATCCAAAAAAAATCAAACGTTAATTTGATGGCATAATTCTTTTTGTTGGAAGCAATTGTCATTGTATGATGTGGTAATGGAACTTCAAGAAGCCATCTGTCTCTCTCTTTTTTTCTTTATTTTTTCAAAAAGTCCATATTTCTTCTTTTAGACTTCCCATGATTTATTCAATTTCACGTTTGATTAGTGGAATCAAGAATCGAAGGGAGTGTGGCCGGCACAAAGATTTATCGGCGTACGAAGTCCCAACCCAAGGGCGGAGGTGGTCGATGGTGGGAGTTAGGGGTATTCCGGGCTTCTGGTGGAATCAGTTGACCCACCTCGTTCCGCCACTGCCTTTGATTTAAAACATGGAAAAATGGATCTTCAATATAATTATTCGGATAAACTGGGATTGTTCCCAATTAATCATGTTCAATTTCGTTGCTATCCATAAATATTCAAAGTTAAAATGGAGAGATATTTTGTATTGCAAAAGCTAATTTAAAAAATCAACATATAAAAATTGAGATGCGACATTAATGTTAAAGCAACTCATGACTATATGTAGCTAGCTACCTTCGTCTCTATGCAACGTGTCTAGATGGACTGGACATAGCTAGATTCCCAAATGCTCAAAGAAATTAACAAAGATTTGTTTTAAACTTATAAAAAAGTATTTATTTTTAAATTTACTAGTTTTGCTAAATAGCCAGCTCTTCCTCCCACCATATATACATATAATTCAATATTTTCTTATTCATAATTATATGACGATATATATTAGATAAAAGTAAATGAATAAATACAAGAAGAGTTTATGTGATTCGCAAGAATGATCATGTTTATGGAGAGGGTTATTTTTTTAGTAACCTCAACTTTAACATTTTAAGTATAACATAGGAGCCTATATCAAAAAAATTGGCCTATTATATCTTAAAATAACTTCAACTATGATTTTTTTTAATAAAAATAACTGATTCTTTAAAATACAACATAACTCTTTGAAAGTTTTACTAATCGGATTGTAGTTTATTAGTACTGAAATTAACTCATCGTTAAGAGATTGTGAGTTTAATTTTTGATAATAGTAAATAAAACGGCTTATAAAAAACTCTTTGAAAGTTGTATTAAATTTTCTTAATGGTTAATTACTGTTAAGTAATAATGTGTGTTTGCTACAATGTTGAAAGGTCATAGTGTATAATATATAGATATTTTTAAAAGATTAGCCATTTTTTGGCATAAGTTGTATAATTCAAATTAGTTTAAATATTAAGCAAAAACTAAGAGTTGTTTTTGAAGTGTTCATAATTAAAATCCCACAAATTTCCTCACAGAAAAAAAAAAATTGATAGCGATTGAATTAAAGCACTATATTGAAAATATACACTCTTTTATGCAAAATACAAAAATTAAATGAACTTCTTCTACTCCAACCATATATAGTGGCTCAAGAACTTGAGAAAAATTATTATTACTATTGTTGTTATATAATGATGAATGGGATGAATAATCGATTGATAACTCATATTCTGAAAAAACAAAGAAGAAAGTGAGATCAGTTGGTACTCGAGAGACTTTCTGTGTAAAATCCCTCCCATTTTGATTAGGATTCTTGTAGGTTTCCGATGTAGTCCGAAGTGATCTTGAAGATAATTGGACGTAATTGTCGAGGATTAGGTGTTATCGAACGTTGAGGGAAGTTCGATGCATGTGGGGAAACGTGTAATGCCGAGTGTGTGATGGGAGAGTGAACAACGTACGTAGCACATTGTGCAAGACGTACATTGTCTGAAAAAGTAGCATAACGTACGTTACATAGGTGAGACGTACGTTATCTGGGACGAGGATGAACAACATACGTTGTTTAACTATGACGTACGTTGAGGTGTGCTTATTTGAAACCCATAGATACTGGAAGCATCACTACGTACGTTAGAGGGTCACGATGTACGTCGTGCATCACCACAACGTACGTTGTCACTACATATGACGTACGTTACATGTAGTCAGCAGTGCTTAAAACGGGCTGAAACACGTCATTCCGTTGGTTCCCCAACGTCCAAGTCCACTTCTGAGGTAAGATTAACTTCATTTCGTCAATTTAAACTCCAATTTAAGCTTTGATTCTTGCATGCACATATTGGGCCGAAATCCATATAGGTTCTGATTTATGATGCTTCTGAGTTAGTTGATGTTAGAGGATGTTAGAATGAGTTAGAAGGGACTTATAGGAACGTGATTTGAGCTTTGAATCAAGCGAATTGGTGTGTTGTTGGAAAAGCTAGGGTTTGGTTCGGGAATTCTTGATTTGGGGATGATATGTTGTTTATTTGTGTAATTTGAGGTTAAATTCGTGTTCAGGGGATAAAATATTCATTGTTTTGTTTTTGGAAGGATATATATATATATATATATATATATGTTTTACACTATTTTGATGTTGAGTACATGTTATTGTTTTTGATAATTGTTTTGATTGTGGGACACCTTTGCTACGAGGTTCGTAGCCTTTGGTATACCAAGGTATTGTTATTGGCTCAGCTATTTGGGCTGACGATAGCCATGTGCCTTGGCCCGGCGCATGATTTGTTATTGGATCAGTTGCATAGTCCACGGTCGTTATTGAGGTGGTTGTTGACATAGTTCACACCAAGATTGATTATCGGTCCCATGATAAATTTTATATACTGTTTTGACTTAGATACTAGTATATCGTTTTGCAAATATGCATGTGTTTGCTTTGGGTGTAAACGTTTTCCGAATTGTACTATGTATGTAGAGTGTATACTTATATGTATACCTTTTGTATACCTGCATGTGGTAGTTTTATAACTATTTTCAACCCAGTCTTGTGAGGCACGTATGAGGCAATCTGGAGTGTTGTCCATCACTCACTGAGTTTGACCCTTTATTTTCTGCGTTTCCTTGATTTCATTTTATAGGTTGACTCGACTCGACAACCTGTTGGCATTCTACGTCCAGTGAGACTCCGATATACTTTTGGTTTGTAGCGCCTTCTTGATCGGGCTATGTCTTCATTATAGAGCTTCCAACTGAGACACTATTGGGCTGTGGTGTCCGCTGCTTTTGGGTTTATTTTGGGGGTACTTGTATCGATTATGTATATATTTATTATTTTATACATATGATTTTCTTATAAATGTTTTATTTAAAACGTAAAATGAATGGTTAGTATAGTTTTTGTATCATTGAGGCTTGTGCGAGTTGGACTGGGCTTCCACAGAAGGTCTGACTCATACGCCGGTCACGGTCCCGGTTATGGGTTGTGATACTCTGACTCTCTGATTTGTATAAAATTCGGCAGAATTTTAGGTGTAGTTTTTAGGAAGAGAGAATGTACCTCTAAAATGTAAGGAAATCTTTTATTGTAAATGAAATGTGAGAGTGTAAATGTAATTCCTACAAGTGTGAACATAATTTTCTAGTATGAACTCATTTTGTCCACTCATCTTTTGGTTAAAATACTTTCTAAAAGCTTCTTATAAAATATAGCCTCTTTGATTGGCCTTTAAATCCATTTATCGAATTGTACTTAATGAGTCTGAACCCATGTTACATCAATTATTATTATTATTAGGCACAATTTATAATTTTTTATCATAATATCTAAAGCTTGGTAAAAATAATCAGTAACAAAAAACTTATAAAAATTAATCTAAAATTGCACATTGTCTTACTAAATTTTAAATATTAAAATGATAGAAAATAAAAAAATAAAATATTTTTTTATAATCCATTTAATTATTTTGCTTTCATTCGAAATTAAAACTCGACCCATTAGTATCGAAGACGATTTAACTACCAATGAGCTACGGGTAGATTAATAAACAAAGTAGAATATTAGTGTTTAGAAATGATAATAAGCCAATTTATAACAATGGGAGGCGGAGAATGATTTCTGGACGATTTCATATGTTGATAACAAGTGGAAAGGTGCATAAAATATATCGGTTCTTAGTGTGTTTCTAGAGTTTTAATTTGATACGCAAGGTTGCATCAATCAACTCCATTTTTTTTTCTCGCAATAGACTTTTTGTTCACAGAATCAAGGTGAATTTAATTGGAGGCAAAAAAATCCTGCATAGGGTTGTGACACTAGAGGCCACGAGTTGGGTACGGTTGGTGAGGAGCAAACAGTCTCATCATAATCCCTTCCCAAAATACTAATCATCCATATTTTCAAGTCTCCATCAATCGTGATCTCCATATCTATACACACTTCTTCTATTTAATACATATTTTCTGAATGATTTTGATGTTAAACCTGCTATTAATGATTAATCAGTAGTCTGGTCTTCAATATTTTCTTTTATTATTAGATCAATTTTTGACTTTAACTCTAGTATTACTGAATTACTAATTATTAGTATCTATAATAATTTGTTTCTAGAGATGAGAAATATTATGCATGCGGTCTAAACCTATAGATCACAAATAAATATTAGAGTATTGGAGGCCAAATCCCTCAATATTAGTGGTCAAGACATTCATAGTGGCTAGGACTTGCTATATATAAGGTAGTGAGTGGACAAGCTTTTGGTAGTTGCAGACCAAGACACAGAGGGCAATAAATTTTAGAGTATTGGAGGCCAAATCCCTCAATCCAAGAGAGAATGCTTATATATTAACATGGGCAAACTCCCAGAACACCAATTTTCTTTAGTATAGGGGAGAATTATAATTAGGTTTTAATTAGATTAATGAGATTTTCTTTTGTATACTTTCTTTGGTTCTCTAATAATATGAATTTTTCTACTTCTTTCCGTTATGGACATAGATTTTAAGTCAACTACATAAAATCTGTGAATACACTTTTATTCCTATGTTTTTAGTTGTTTTTTTAAATGAGTTGTTTTTTTTTTATTTTGTTGCTCAAACAGTTGGCATATATAGTCAAATTATGATTTTTAACAATTTCGAATAATTAATGTGAATGAAATTTACACAATCTTTCAAATCCTAAGCCACCTTTGTCAACCTCCCCCATACTAGACTGATCTAATAAACTAAACATATCGGATGGGGTAATTAATAATGGTTTAGAATATTCACAGGCAATCAACAACTTCATTGACTGTCCAAGCATTTACATTTTTTTTCCTTTTAAAAGGAATTGGATAAGAGTTGCATTCTAAATTGAATATAACTCCTCATATCTTTATCAATCAAGTCAATTTTGGTTGCTTGTGAGAAACTAGTTAATTAGTGCCAGCTGAAGAACACTAACTGATACTTGGATTAACCACATTTGTTCATGAAATCCAGTTTGGTTTATTAGGAGACTATATATTCACATCGCAAATAGTAACTGAATGATCTGATCGAGACACATATTGGCAGAAAAAATGACAATTGTATGAATGATATTTGATGAATAAAGAAATGTGGACTTTCAAGCTGTATATATATAATACCTTCAGTTGACGCTTACCAACATTCTTAAATACTATACCTATTCAAATTCAAGATTCCCATGGCACAGCCCCCACTTCAATTTCGTACCTTTCTATGCTAACCACAGTATTATGTCAAACATCATTTTTGGTAAGAAATTCTGATGTATGAATTGTATACGCCTTGTGTACTTAAAGATACTTCCTCTCAATGCCCTTAAGGTTTGACTAGGTATGCTACTAGTTCCAATCCTAGGAGAGTCACTTCTCTTGGCCAAGGGCTGGCCATTACCCCGAGCCCAAAATAGTCTGGCGGATGGGCTTAAAGGTGCCCCAACCTAGGAAATTGGGTGGCTCTGGCCTCGGTAAACCAAGAGGTATTGGTCGAGTTGGCAACTCGGTCCCCTTAAGGTTCGCTCGGGTATCCTCCCCGGTTCGAATCCTAGGAAAGTCACTCTCTTGGCCAGGGGATTGCCACCACTCCGAGCCTGGATTAGTCTGGACGTCAGGGCTTAAATGGGTCCGAACTCTGAGAAACCGAGTGGCTGGACAAAAAAAACAGATACTTCCTCTGTCGAGTTCGTAGCCTAGCCTAAGTAGTAAGGACAACTTCTTTAAGAACCCAACGTCTCAAGTTCAAAAATCACCCGGGTTGGAGTAGAGGAAGATAGGATTGAATCTTCGTCAACAAAAAAATACTATATGTCCCATAAAGATAGACAATTTTTTTCTTTTTTGCCCGTTCTAATTTATAGGTTTGTTTCTTTTTTAAACTACTAGTGATGGGTGTCAATCCAACAAATTAATTCCTACTAAAAAATAAAGATTCTGTATATATCAGTGATCATGGTCAAATCCATGGAGATTGGTAAAACTTATTTATTTGAAAGAAAATAAAAATAAAATAAAATTGTAGAGATTGAAAGTGAAGCCAAGAATAAATAAATAAAAGTTTGCAATAAGAAAGACAATAAAAATGCAACAATGAAAATATGAGAAAATCAATAATAATAAATGCTTAGCCAAGATATTTTTCCGTTCAATCCTATGTAATATCTCGTCCGTTCCAGCTATATTCCCTATAGCGATTGGAGTTCCGATAGATGATTGTTGATGCTCATCCTCATTGAGAGTGTGGAGTTTTAATTGATAGTCAATAATGCTGATGAGCATATAGAGCTTGTGTTTTGGATCCTTGAGTAGCGAGTCTGGAGAGTGGATTACTCGAGTTAGAGTATGAGGTAACTCGAATTGTTTGACCCTTATACAACTCGAGTTATCCAGAATTGTATCTCGAGTTAGGAGAGGTCCATATAACTCGAGTTAATTATTGTGTAACTCAAGTTATCTGGGTAAAAGTGGAACGACATGTTTCGGTGTTCTTCGTCTTTAAAAGACCCAAACCGACCGAATTTCGTCATTCGTTCCAATCCATTCCTCTCAGACGCTTCCAATCTCTCTCAAGTTGTTCTCTAACACTTCCTTTGGGTTTCTTGAGGTAAGATTGTGTTTTTAATCCTTTATTTCCTCATGATTTCGGCAACATTATGCATACCAAGGTATTAGGGTTCAAATGGGTTTGATCAACTCGGTTTAGGGTGATTTCGTGAGATTCCGTGTTATTTTGATGGATTTGAGTATAGATTCGTGTTCAGAAGGATGATTAGAGTAAATATAATTGTTTAAGAGTGATTTTTATCGGTTGATTTGAGTGTTTGGTCGAACTGGACAATCTAGGTAAGTGACTTACTCGAGTAAGCATTTTGGCTAACTCGAGTAAGATAGGCTCATATTTACTCGAGTTAAGTTTGGGTTAACTAAAGTAAAACAGGCCATGATTTACTCGAGTTATTCTTTGGCTAACTCAAGTAAACCAGACCACATATAGCTCGAGTTAGCCTTTGGATAACTCGAGTAAACAGTGGTTCTGAGGGACCAAATTGTGACATTTTGTAATTGGTGAATTTTGAGAGTCTGAGGACTAATTTGGAGATTTTGACTGCTTTGAGGACTATTTGGTAATATGTCAAGTCTCGAGGACTAGAACATAATTTTACATTGGTCGGGGACCAAACTGTAATTTTATGTGGGTTTCGAGTTTTGGGTCGAAAGTGATGGATTCACTTTCGGGTTGGATTTTGAGCGACTTGAGGGTTTCATAAGCATGGACACTCATCTTGGGTACATTCACAGTACCAATGTCTCATACATCATTGTTTTTGATATGTTATTGTTTTTTATAATTGTTTCAGCTTCCTACCCTTGTCAGCGGGATCAGCCATCTGGCAGTGATACCGGGTTCTAGAGCTTGGACATCCATGTGAGTGGATAATAGCTTCAGACACATAGGCTGTGTCTTGAAACTAGTTATGTTTTTTTATGTGTATAACACATATTTGAAACCAGACTAATCTAAGGATTGATTAATTAAATAATTGGATTATGTGAATAAAATATTCACTATTTGTTTTTGGAAAAGAATTAAATATATATATATATGCCCTGGCCCGGCACATGATTTGTTACCAAATTAGTGGCAGAGTCCACAATCATTATTAAGGTGGTTGAGTGATGCAGTTCCCACTAGGATTGTTATTAGTCCCATAATACATATATATTGTTTTGATTATGATACTAGTAGTATCGATTTTTCCAAAGCGCATGTTGTTGCCTTGGGTGTAAACGTTTGCAAAACGTATTTTTGAAACCATACTAAGTATGTAGTGTGTGTGTATATATATATATATATATTCTTGTCGTGTACGTGCATGTGGTAGTATTCCAACAGTTTTCAAACCAATCTTTGTGAGGCACATATGAGGCTATCTAGAGTGTTGTCCCTCACTCACTGGATTTGACCCCTTTTGCTCTTCTATTTTGCCTTGTTTCTATCTTGCAGTTTGATTCGACTCGGCAACTTTTGACATCCCTGCCCAGTGAGACAGATACTTTTGGTTAGTAGCACCCTTTTGCCGGGCTACTTCGTTTGTATTAGATGCTTCACTCCGATATACTGTTGGGTTATGGAGTCTGCTGATTGTGGGTCTTATTTTTGGGGTTATTGGATTTTGATTTTTATCGTTTGTATTGATTTTTGATATATTTTATAATCATATATATATGATTTTCTTGAAAACGGTTTTATTAAAATGATTTAAATATATGGGTTTATAGTTTCTGTATCTTTGAGGCTTGTGCGAGATGGGATGGGCTCCCACAGATGGTTCACCTCGTACGCCGATCACGATCCCGGGAATGGGTCGTGACACAATTGATTGATCATATATATGAAAGATGAATATCAATCATTCGAATAGACATAGTTATAGCTAGCGGTGACGTACTCGATTAACCGATCTCTTCTTAATTTACCAATAGCCCCGGGACACCCTACAAACTATTTCTCTAACCACTAGACAACCCCCAGGACACCCTGACAATGCTTAATCTACGACAACAGTACGAATTAAAGAGACATCTATCTATCCAGTGAAGTTGAAAACGTCGTAAATCATTTAAACCATATTATTTAGTTCCATAACATTGAATAATGTCCAACCACATACATTCAAGTAATTTGTTACTATTATGACTAATGTGACACACTATATATCCTAAATAACGATATATTATTCATCTAATCACAACTGGACAAATCATGGAATCAACACAAATAATAATAAAGGAACTAAGGGATAGAAACTGAATAAATACTTGAAATGCTCAATAACAATTAAAGTAATAGTCTCACAACCTTGGAGGATTGAACTTCGAAAAAACATCAACTAGAAAAAAGGTTTAGTTACACATGATAAAAGAATAAAGCCACAAAGGATGAAGAGAGCTGTTGTCTAAGTTGTGCGTGAATGAGAAGCAACTGCAAAAGAGGAGAATAAAAGATATAAATATGAGTCCTTATTAAGAAAACCTAATTCTCCTATAAAATAGCTAATAAAATAATAATAAAGTTAATTATGTTGTTCTAGCAGTAAAACTAGGTTAATAGCCTTCAGACACGTCTAGGAGGCTCAAATTCTGATGTCCATATGTCCAACACGTGACCTATTGCTAATAAGTCAGTCCAGACCTCGCGCATACTATGGCATGGTCATGCCATATTGCAGTCAACGACCAAAATGCATTAAAACAACTTCAATTCTTTATGTTTCACCAACATTTCACCTAAAACAACATAAAATGCATTGACAACAACATTTAATCATGCAAAACAAACACAAAATGCAACAATAAATATGTATGAAATGCAACCCATCAACTAGTTATATGACATTATACTATATTGTACACTTGTTGCCGGTTCCGGAACCGGCAGTTCCAGTTTGTCAAATATAAGAACCGGAACCGAACCGTGGTTTTCACGGTTTGGTCCAGTTTCGGTTTCGGTTATGTTCCGGTTCCAGTTTTGATCGGTTTTGACCGGTTTAACCGCCGATTCGGTTTCCTGTTTTCTTTTTTTTTTTCAAATTTTTTTTAATCTGTTATTTTATCCCGTCAATTGGTTTGTAAATTTTTTTATATTCAATAATTAACTATAATACCAATAATACATTTTATTCTAAAGATTTTTTTAATAATTTTTAAACAAATTAACTATTCTATTAGTAATTAATAATAATAATTTATAGAAAAATGAATTTTTGAGAGAGTGTAGAAGAGATTAAGAGATAAAAAATTGTGTAAAATTGGTAAGAATGGGGTGGGGTATTTATAGAGTTAAAAAAACAAAAATAAAATAAAAATAAAATAAACGTTAGAACCGCCGGTTAAACCGGCTGTTCGATGGTTTTTAAAATGAGAAACCGGAACCTAAACCGTAAACCGCCGGTTTTAGTCGGTCGGTTCCAGTTTCAGTTCGGTTCAGATTTTGATTGGTCCGATTTCGGTTCGGTTCGCCAATT
>CAODLS010898196.1:0-13392 GCA_948243855.1 Flueggea neowawraea | reverse complement strand
TTGATGTGAATGTTATATTCAAAGGTGTGGTGAGCCAGCTGCGGAAAGCATTTTCTCCAACTTTTCTCTTCTGCTTACAGAAGATCCAGTTGAAGAACCTGAGGTTATCGACATGGGAACAATTTTCAGCAAAGACAACTCTAAGTCATCTGCAGCAATTAACGCGGAAGAAGAGGATGGCAATGAAGCTTCCATAGATTGGGACGACCGGCTTTACTTTCCTCCTGAGCAAAAGGAAATTGATATCTCCAAGAACATAAGAGACTTGGTGCATGTTGAGATCACCATGAATGCAATATGTGATCCAAGCTGCAAAGGTATATGCCTGAAGTGCTGTACAAATTTGAATACAAGTAACTGTAACTGTAGCAAAGAGAAGGTACAAGAGAGAGGTTCTGGGCCTCTTAAGAATTTGAGAGAACAAATGCAGGCGAAATATTAAGTATGATTACATCCCATGCTTAGGTATATAAATCTATTTTTTAATCTAATTTCATACCCTTTGTTTTTCTTATTTTCTAATGGAAGAATTTCACTTTATTTTACCATTTTTTGTTGACCGTAATATGTTAAATTCCATCTTCGTTTGTTCTAAGAGCGACAGAATTTAAACTTTTACAAAGCTCCAATTTACGATTTTTTAAATCCCTAACTCCACATAATTGATATATATATATAATAGTTAGAGAGTTTTCTCTAATTATTAATAAATAGCATTTTACTTCTATGATAAATAGTACTTTAATGTAAAAAAATTAACATCAATCAATATACATATAATAATTAGGGAGTTTTTTCTAATTATTAATAATTGACACTTTCTTTTGATGACAAGTGACTCTTTTCGGAAATTTCAACTCACGATCTTATTGTCAATTATATCGTAGCTAATTAAAATCCACCATGAGATGATTCCTGGTAGCGTTTTCTTTTGGAATAATTCCTTGTAACTAAACCAAATTCCTTGTAACAGTCTTAAAAAGCCAAATCGAACATTTAAACCGACGGAGGATTTATTTGAGAGGAGTAATATGTTTTATAGGTTTTGTATATTTTGTAATAATTGATAACGGTTGTATTAATGGAAAAGTAGACAGAAAATAAGTCTTGTAAAAAAATTGAGTTTACATAAAATATACAAAATATTAAATACAATGAGAGCCAAATAAGCCCTTAATTTAAATTTATTTTGGTGAAAACTTAGGCTAACATTAATAACATTGCTCTAATTCGGTTTAGTTTAAAATTAATCAAAATTATTCAAAAAAAAAATAACTTACGCTTGCCATAAATGAGTCCAGCCAATTTTCTTTGTAAGTCGCCAAACTAGACGTATTTGCCTTATTTATCTAAAACTTGAATTTAATCGATGTAAGAATATCTTCAATAGTATTCTTTATTTTAAAAAATAATTTTTGTATAAATAAAAAATATAATTATTATTAAAAAATCAAAAATTTATTCAACTTTAGTGAAATTTTTAAATTTAAATTTTTTATTTTATTAAAATTAATAATATATTTAAATTTAACAAATAAATATGGTGTAAAAATATATAATTAATAAAAAAAGAGATTAAAACAAAAAAATATATAATTAATTAAAAATTAAAATAAATTAACTATATTTAGTTAATCAAATTCATTTTTTTTAAAGATAAAAAATAAAAAGAGTATCGAACAAAAAATTTAAAAAATCTTCTTTATTAAAAAGAGAGTAATTGATATACAGAGAGCATGGTTGGAGATCCTGTAAGTTGAGTAAAATTACCGCAAACAACCCAAAAATCTAAAAAAGCTCTTTTAGTAGAATCAAACCTTTTCTTTTTCTTTTTTTTTTCCATCAAGTCTAAATTGGTTGAATCCAGGTACCTATCACCATCAAGTGCATGCCACGTGTTATCCTCAACCACATTGCACACGATTCCCAACTGACCGACACAACCCGACTCGCGGGACACCTAAGCAACGCGTGTTCCCTTCTTTAACTTTCTCTGCCACGTCAGCACCCACTATCGTCTTCCGTGCTTCACCGTCACACCCGGTCCCGCCTGCTTATATAAATCAAAAACCTCGGCGAACAATTCCACGTAACTCGCACTGTCGCCGACGGAGAGAAAAACATTCTTTTCTCTTTCTCTCGGCATTTTCGCTCGCACATTCTAGAGGCACCTCTCTAACGCAAGGAAGCTTCAAGAAGTCTCTCTCTCTCTCTCTCTCTCTCTAGGGTTTCTTCACAGTCTGAACACACATGGTATTTTTTTAATTTTTTTTTTGGTGCTTGTTGAATCTATGAAGTGTTCCGGATCTGTTTCGTTGCTTTTGTTTGTCATTCTTTTTTTTTCGGTTTCTGGGAAATTGCGAGAAATAAATTTTGTGTCCATCTCATTAGAGTATAAGTCGTCCTTTTCCTGGATTTCAAAAGCTGCGATGGAGTGAAGAGCTAGTTTATTTCTCGTTTTTGGATTCGAGTTACATCGCAATCCCGATAGTTTGAAAGAAAGCATCGAAATGGAAAGAAAAAGGTTTTATATTTGGTCTAATTTTGATTTTTTTGAAGCGCAATTTAGTAGAGCTTTTAGTTTAGTCAATCTGTGTTTTAGGTGGTATGGAATGGTATGATATGATGTGATAATGATAATTTTTCCCTGTTTGTTTGATTGCCGTGGTGATGGCATCGAATTTCAGTATCAGCTCTATCTAATCACGCTCTTTAATTTTGAATTTTGATTTCTTTTTGTTCTCTCTTTCGTGCTGTTTTCGCTGGACTCGGTGGTTGTACTTGTTTGTGATTGCAAACAATGTGTGTGTGTTCTGTATTCATTCTGTAGGTGTTGAATTAATATATTACCACGTACTTGTATGGAATGTTGCGTCATGCTATTATGTTATGTTGGAGGTTTTAAATGTGCTTTTTGTCGCATCTTCTAGGATACAACAAAGGCGAAGAATGCCATTTTGGCACTTGCAGATGATGCAGTTCTTCCAATGAGCACAGTTGAAATTTTGATCAGGGAGCTTGGTGTTGAGCAGTATGATGCTCAAATTATCACGCAGGCATCATCTTTGAGTAAGTATCATTATTCTGATTTCACAGTTTGGTTTGGCAGATGTTTCTACTCTCCTTTTCATCCCGGCTCTTACTGGATTTTTGTGCAGTGTGTTCCTTGCATGATAGTATACTGGTTTGATGCCTGTACTTTCATGTGGTTTGTTAATGTTTTTTCTTCCTGTATCATAAATAGAAACATGTTGGCAGATAACGTCTAGAAATGTAACAAGGATTAGCATTCAGCAAAAAGAGTTTTATTGACAACCAATGCATGTTATGAGAAAAAAGATATTAGTGCTTGAGACCTTCACTAATTTTTGCAGTAGCCTATGTAGTTCTTATGTGTCTCCACAGCTTCAATATGATAATTACCTTTTGGTAATTGTGACAGGTAACCTGCCATTGGAATCATCAACAATGGATGACGCCATTTTCATATGTAGCTCAGTTGAAGTTTTAGGTTACCGTCTGTTGCAGGAAATTTCAAGAGTGTTGAAGCCAGGGGGGTTTGTTTTGGTTTACGTTGCCCAGCAATCTGTTACAGACAATGCTGACAAGGTATGTATAGTGCTGTTTTCCACTTGTTCATAGTTGGTCAATAATCACATATCTCACTGTATTGTATTGGTAGGCAAAATCTTCTTTGGAGGGGAAGTTGTTGTTGTCAGGATTTTCAGAGACAGAAGGTCTTCAGCTTAAATTGGTAGGATTATCTGGAATCGTGCAATCTTTTGGGGTAAGTTTTTATGCAGCGTTGATTTCTTGTTTAGTTGATTGCTTCTTCATATTACCTTCAGGGTTTTGTGACAATGTTAAGAGTGAAATAAGTATAATGTGTCAACAAATTCGTTTGTGTTATTCACTGATGTGAAATTTGAGCTGTACATCTTGGATATTTTTAGATCAATTCCTGTTATTTGTTTATTTTCCCTTTTTAATTTGGAAAAATTTGTTGATATCTTCATATTCATTCTTAGGTTAAGGCCAAGAAACCTTCATGGAAAACCGGGTCTTCATTTGCAATTAAAAAAACTGTTAAAAGTTCAGTGAAGGTTCAAATTGATGACGACTCAGATCTGATTGATGAAGATAGCCTCTTAACCGAAGAGGATTTGAAGAAACCTCAGCTGCCTCCTGGTAAGATGGAATCTCTGACCTATTGGTTTCATGAAAGTTTCTCAAAGTCTTTCAAGCTGTTACTTAACCACTGCTTTGCTTTAGTTGGTGATTGTGAAGTTGGAGCCACAAGAAAAGCTTGCAAAAATTGTACTTGTGGGAGAGCTGAGGCGGAGGAGAAAGTGAAGTTAGGACTGACTATGGATCAACTAAATAATCCCCAGTCTGCCTGCGGCAATGTATGTTTAATAGATACACACATGCATCTATACATTTGTTAGTCTTGCAGATTGGCATAAACCTATAATTTCCTCGTCACTTGCTTTTCTAATTACATATTATTGTCAAAATTGTGAAAAAATTGACATTTCGTGAGCAATTATAATATTGCAAAGATAATGCAATTTTACGTTAAGTTTGCAATTTTAGTCGAAGTGTCATTTTTACAATTCCCTGAGTTTTTGTTTCGCATCATGCAGTGTGGTCTTGGTGATGCTTTTCGCTGCGGCACGTGCCCTTACAAAGGTCTTCCGCCATTTAAACTGGGGGAGAAGGTACTTTATATCAGATTCAGTCTCTCTCCTCTCTCTCCACAGTTTGTTTATTTTATTAACATGGGGGTTTTCTTTCTCTTCTCTTTTGCAGGTATCACTTTCTGGCAACTTTCTGGCGGCGGATATCTGAACATGAACTTGGAGCTAAGGGTTGTTACATCATGCCTGTTCTGTAACGAGATAATTTTTTGTGGGTTATAATAGGGTCTCTTGACGAGTGTTCTAATCGGTGTGTTATGTTCGTCATTGTTTGGGTGAATCGGAGGATCGTTAACATTTGTCTTAGTGCAGTTCTTAAAGTCAAAACAGATTTTGCAGCGATTTGTTGATGAATACGGCCTAGACTCATGATCGTATTGGTCTGACTGTATTCTTTATTGTGCTTGCTTGGTTCTCTTGTTTTCGCCCTTTGGCTATTTTACAGTTCTGATCAGATTTGGGTTGTACGATGCAACATGTGAAAATTACGGTCATTCATAATTTAGCCAATTCCGAATTTTTTTTACAATAAAAGATAATTTTATTTATTTAAATTAGTAATATATTAATAAAAATATAAATTTAAATCTGTTAAAAATTATAGTAAATGAAATAATAAAAAAAATTACAGCATTTAAATTAATACCATAACAAATTAGTTTAAAGTGTTTATTTGAAAATATTAGTGATTAGAATATTTATAATTCTAGATTTATAATATACTGAAGATCATAATTTGATTTGTAGTTTTGTTGAATTGAAGGTATAGATTATTTGAAATTTTAAATTGTCCACAAAAAATAAAATTTCGCAACAAATACGATAAAACTAAATATCACAGCAAAAGGGTAGAAATTAAATTCTGCACTAAAACAATGAAATTACAAAAGAAATTGATCTAGTTTTATATAAAAGATTTATTTATTATAGAATAGAAATTGATATAAAGATACGTTAAAGAGTAATTTTTTATTAAAGAAAATAGACTGCCAAACAAAGTAGAAAAAAGATTGAGAAAAAAGGAGACTAGGGTTTTTGGTATCGCGCCAATTCCGAGTTAGCATAGTATTAATGTTGTCTGAAAAAGGCAAAATCAAGCATATTAAATTTGAGGATTGCATTATATGAAGAATGATGTAAATGAATAAACATGGGCATCGCATTTTAGCTCTACAAAGGTCTCTCATTAACAAAATTGAGCAGTGGATGTATACATAACACTTTTCTTTCTTGTGCCTAAAACAAAATTTGCACACTAGTTGACCTGTTGAGAAAGAAACACTAATAGACCTTGGGGACCAACAAGTATTTCGTTGAGAAAACTCAGAATTCCAAACCACACGACAGGAGTCACGTCCACTCCACCTAGTGGTGGTATCACCTTTCTTGTTACCACCAGAAGTGGTTCTGTTGGAGCATATGCTATTACATATGGGAATTTGCCAACCGGAAGCTTTGGATACCCGGACATCACTATTCTCAATATAAATAGGAATCCAAATGCAGACAAAAATGGTCCTAATAAACCGATTGCTATCTTTGCTGTGCCAGGACCTATATCTGCTAATGTCAATTGTTGAACCAAAAGCACGGCGGCTTCTGATGTCTCTGGTATATTGATCTCTGCATTGCCAGAAACTTCAGAAGTGTCTAATGGGGCATGTAAGAGATTGGAGTCTGACAGCGAGAGCTCAATGGGAGGCGAGGTTGCAACTTGAAGAAAGCAACACGTTCTTAATTGAAATCCACGCATTAAAATGCTTCTAGTAGGGCAGGTGAACCTTTCCTGTTTTAGAATGATGAGTTAGACATTATAACATTGGTACAACCGGAGCATTACTCTATCTGAAGTGAAGCACATAATGCTAGTCATTGAGAAATGGCAAACTCCTACAAAGACATTTAGATTCAAGCAGCAGTCGCAAGAGAATAATTGAACGAAAACGGTGCATGACCTTAATCAGAACATAATCAAGCATAATAGCAGTAAGTCAATCTGTTAACATGAATGAGAACAAGTTACAATGTGAGTTTATATTACTCTTGTGATTCATTCTGGTTTCTGAATAATAATCTAGCGGAGAGTGGAAATAGTTAGATAAGCATGATGCAGTAAGTTTTGGCTGTGTCTATTAGCATAGTCAATTACTCCTGCATCTGTTTCTTCTGAAATGTCTGAAAAAGTACAATTGCATGAAGCCGAACATAGAAAATACTATAAAATCAACAGAACTTCAGAGAACTAATGAACAGCACAGAAAAATGAGTGTGACTCTCTCTAATCTCTATTTTTCTATTATGTAATTTACGATCTACTTTTAGTATTTACTAATCAGGACCTGACAATCTTATAACATGTGAATATGAATTGCTACTAACATGAGTTCTTAAATAAAAGAGGACGGTACTCATTTGCTCATCAATCTCTCAGGTAGTGGCGGAACCAGAAAATTGATCAAGAGGGAGCATATTTAACTGAAAAAATTGTACCCGAATATATAAATCAAGACCATAAAAAGACCATTGCCATCACAAAATTTCTGCAGCAATTATTCTATCAACTAATTCAAAATTTATGCAATTTACTCGGGGTATACAAACTAGCAACATGAGCTTGAGATTAACACAAATCATCCATGAACTACAGGAGAAGGCATTAACCTTTTTTGTTTTTTCATTCCAGTTCATTTGTTACCTATCAAAAAGAAAAAAGATACCACTCCGTTTGTTTCTTTCCATAAAACTATGTCTATTAATATATAAATTAAGCTATTGTGACAAATAAAATTGAAGCATAAATTTTTATAGCTAACTTACTAATTGCTTACACTTCCCCCATATGAACACGTTAACAAACATCTTATAGGCGCCATATGATCAAACTAAAGCCCATTGTTGATCACGACAGAATCTCTCTTCCCCAAACAAAATAAGCACTATCCATCATGGCATCATCCTAGTATTGGAAGTCATTTCTTCTTTACACTTGAAAAGCAAGACCAAGAAGAAGAAACAACAACGATATACTCAAGAGAACCAACAACAGCCATTACTTGATTACAGAAAAAAAAAGACAGTGGCTGCAAACTATTATAGCCTACCAAGCAAAATAACCAAATGCAAATTCAAGATGAATAAGTAAATTTTTCAGCACCAAAAACCATAAAAATTGGTTCAAGATAAATAAAGTTTGCAACTCAACTAGTTGAAATCGAACAAGAACCTCAAAAGATTGTCCCATCAAGAAAACAAAATATAAATCTTAAATTTTGAAAAACAAAAACATGGTAGAAGGAGGGAGCAGCAAGAACCCCTGCCGGTGGCCAGGGTGAGCGGTCGCTCATGCCGCCACCCTCTCCTTTTGCCTATCTCAGGTAAGAATATAAAAACAGAATTTTCCTTATTTGCCAATCATTCTCTCAGGAAGAACCTAAAAGAGAAGTTTTCCAAATAGTTGATTGAAGTCACTAATTTCAGGCAAAGAAAACATATAATCCCCAATCTGGGAATTCGCATAATCACGTTTTTGTAAACAAAAGACTATTTCTTCACTGCATAAAGCATTTAGGTACTTACAGAAAAACTGGAATTTTCCTTCTTTTGTATCAGAGGATGCCATCCTACACAAATTTAAACAAACAAACAAACAAAAAGAAACGAAAATTCAAACCTAACTCAACTCTGTAGCAAGAATCTGTTAATTTGCAGCAAATTAATGTTTTAAAAGAAAAGAAAAAAAATAAAATTATAGAGTGGCATTGATGGGTAAAATACCAGTTGAACAAGCATGAGAGTTGAAGAGAGAGGAACAAGTTGCCATTTCCAGAAACAGAGGATAATAGCTCTGTCGGGCAATGCTATCCATAAACAACATATGTGTTATGTCAGTTTTTTGATAATAGGGGCTAAAAGTCAGTTCATTAATTGTGAAGGGGTCAAACTGTGAATTAAGCCAACCTTGTTGGGATTAAGTGAAATTTGCTTTAAACACAAAAAAATTGAACATGGAAGTTGTGAAAGATACTATTATAGAGGAATGTTCAGCAAAAAATTGAACATTCTGTCTATGTGACACGAAGCTATGCCCTATTTCGAAGAGAATACAGTGTAGAAACCACACGCTACACCACCATCAAATTTCGTGGAATTCATTTGTGGAATTCGATATTTACTGTACGTACAAATTTCGTGTCCTGAGACAAAAAAAAAGAAGGGAAATACAAATCACAAAAAAATATTAATTGGATATGGGTTCCTGTCTGTTTGATTCACAAAATCTTCCTCTGGTTCTGTCTTTGCGAGTTTGGGGGGCTAGGTACATATTAAGCCATGAAAGAGTGGATTCTTGAATGAGTCGAAGCATAGTACAAGTGGTTCGTAAACTTCTTACGGGCTTCAACACCTCTGGAATTCAAAAAGAAATCATGTTTTGTTGTTTCTGCAACAACAATAACTTTTCACACACACTCAAGAATGAACATACATAAGAGATTGCCAATGGAAATTAGAGAAGTTGCTACTGAATAAGAGCATACCAACAAAGAGGAATTGATTTCATATATATTCAGAACAAAATCAAGTTATTGTTCTAGAGTTGCAATTTGCTGCTTTTTCTGTAGAAGTAAAAATCAAAGATGTCTTTGTTTACAGCAGAACAAGTTACAGCTGTAACAAGTTGCCACCTCCTATTTTAATTAGACAATTTATCAAACTGTTAACTAAACAACTTGACAATTTATCAATTAATCAAGCATTACATAAAAATTGAAAAATCAGTACAATATTGGGAGAGCAGCTTTAGAATCATTGAACTTCAACATATTTAGAATGCAAAGAAGCAGAAGACGATGGATCTCGGGAGAACATGTCCCCATAATGAATAGGAATTCGGCAAATTTGGATAGAGATGGTAATGCAAATTTGCTCTCAATTGGAATAAGTCAAGTCAATATAAGTCCTTAGGTTATTGTGTTGTTTAATTAATAAAAGTCTAATTTTTACTGTGCAATTTCCTGTTAATTTTGTAGTTGTCAGTAAGACTGAGACCCTGCAAAATCAATGGTATCCGATTAAAACCTTAGGTTGTTTCCAATTAAAACGAGGGGAAAAAAGATTTCGTTATTTTTTTGGGTTAATCAAAGAAATTGTCACTTCTCTGTTCTGCAACTTCCTGTTAACGTTGCAGTTGTTTTCATGAAGGGAAGAGAAAGAGCAGGAACTATGTTATCGTTCTGAAGAATCTGAGCCTTAAATGTTGTTAGAAAAAGTGGTTCGTTCATGACAGATGAACTGAACCGGTCGATCAATGTGTGAACCAGGACCGTAAACTAAGACCAATTGGTAAGTCAAATTAAGTTGACCCCATCAGGCCTATAGGCCTGTTAGGCCCTTTATAGGGCTTATAAATAAGGGAAGAAGGAAAAGAAGAAATGGTGGGGAAAAAGAGAAAGAAAATGAGAAGAAATAAGAAACAAATAAGAGAGGGACAGAGAAAATGTTTCTCCCCTCCCTCATCCGTCCTTCTATATTTCTTTCTCCATCTCTTTGCACCATGAATCATCCGTCGGTGATCTCAATTTGTGTGGCATCTCGACTGCGAATGAGACGAGCACTCTCGTCAGCAACACGACCGTGGTTTGCTCGCGAGACCAATATAGGATACAGTCATGTTCCACTGCTGGATGTTGTTGTTTTCATCTGGAATCGAGGTTAGCAATTCGAACCTGTTATTTATACTGTTTATTTGTTGAACCAGAATAGGATTCATTCATTGGTATCAGAACCAGCATAGATTTTCCGAATTTGTTTCAAAAATATTGTTGGTCTCTATCCAGGATACCTGCTATATTTTTGTTGCATTCGACTTTTTGTCTCCAACGTGATTTTTGGTTCAAACCTGTCCGGAGCCAAAAGCTGAAAGTTGAAATTTTGAAATTCTGACAAAAGATTTGAGATCAACGACCTTAAAAACATAACCTGCCTATTTTTCGTAGCAAAATTTCATCGGGAAGGTCTTCAAAATAACGAAAATCCAATTAAAAAATACTAGATAAGAAGCTTACAAATGAATTTGTTCATCTGATCTAATAGGAGATGTGGCGCATTCTTATTGGTTAAATGTGGACCAATCAGAAGCACCACTTGGCACGCCTGGCGTGTTCCTATTGGTTGGCGAAAAACATGTGAACCACTAACAACACGACACGTGTCTCAGTTTACTAGTCAAAGTTGACTCAGTCAACGTTGACTGAGATGTGGCCTAATGAGAGTAAGACATGTGCCACGCTGACAGCAACACACATGTTGCAGGGTCCAATAATCTCGCGACATGTGGCATGATCGGCACGTAGTCTTACACGTGTCGTCCGTATGGCATATTGACAGTGTTGACACGTCATCATCCCAGACCACCCATGGACTACCACGTGGTAGAATGTGCCACGTGGCAACCATCTCATCACCATGTGGCGTGACTCGTGGCGTGGCGGTGCCATCTGGATCATGTGTCCACGTGGTCGAATCATGGGATGACACGTGTCATTGTGACATGTGTAATTGTGACACATGTACACACATGACGATGACATGTGGCAGTGGAATATGTGATGCATGTGGGTGCTCATCGTCGTCCTCCACATAATGTGTGTCGGCGCCATCTGGATCGTGTGTCCACATGGTCGAATCACGAGATGACACGTGTCATTGTGACACGTGTACATACATGACGACGACACATGGCAGTAGAATAGGTGGTGCGTGTGGGTACGCATCGCCGTCCTCAACATAACGCGTGTCGGCGCATGACACTTGTCCCGACCTCTATTTTTTGTCAAATTTTCAAAAAAAAATATTTTTGATTTTGCTAGAATTTTGGGTATATTTTTCATAATTTTTTGAGTTTCAGAACAATTTGTCTCAATTTGTTTGGTGTATAAAAATTGTTTAAAAATTATGAAAAATGAATTTTCTGTCAATAATTATTTTGAAAATTATTTTTTTCAAAATAATTGATTTAGAAACATGCAAATATGATTCTCATTTAGATAATTAGAATGAGATTTCAGTTATTTGGGTAGTATACGAGTATATATATGCCTATTTTATTTGTAATTTATTACAAATAAACGAATGAAGTAAAATCATATTGGTTCGAGTAAAGTGCGAATTAAAGAAAAATTTGCACAACTCCAAAAAATGAGTATTTTGGGAGGATGGTGATTGTAATGGATAGAATATAATTATGCATTAAGTGTGCAATGGTGATAAAGGTATATGATTCTCATTACCAGTATTGGAAAAGTAATTGATTTGTACTACAATTTCATGAGAACATGGTATCCTAAGTGTCGTCAAAAGCCACTTAAAGATTCTAGATAGAAAAGGCAAAAGAAATTGGTATGTCCAATATTGCTCCATGATTGCGAAAAGAGATCTTAAGAAGTGGGAAATCCACTTTAAAATCGTATGATTTGTATAATTCTCGAGAAGTTGGAGTGACCGCTTATGAATTCTATTATAACACGTTGGGTTATGATCAATTGTGTATCCAATTGGGAGACAAAGGCGAATGATAAAATACTATATCCATATAGTATTATTTTGGGGTAATATTTATAAGCATTTTTTGTGTTAATGTTGTCCAATGTTAATATATGTGTATTAACATTGAGATCAATTATTTGGATTGCATGTTAATTCAATAAATGATGATGATTCCATTTATTGTATTGGCTTATTACTGTGTTAATTTGTCTTAATTTAGTATGCAATATTTTTGTGGTTGAATATATTGTCTAATAATTGAGTTTGCCTTAATAATTGAGATGACCAACATGGATTCCACTAAGTCGAGTGGACTTTAAAAGTGAATCCAAATAGTCATTATTTACTGTCTATGAAATTAAATATAGTATAGTTAACTGTTAAGACCGAAATGGTAAATGTGCACCTAGTGTACATTTCGATTCAAAACTTAATAAGAAGTTATGCTAGTTTAATTTTTGGTTGGATAGTAAATATATATGTATTGCTAAGAATTGCTTATGTACAATTATGTTTTATTATTTGTCATGTTTATTTGTGATATTCACTGCTTGTTAAGTCGATTGATGTTGAGCATGTGGACGCATGCTGAGCTACGATGGGCTTGGGCAGCAACAATCGTTAAAACCTAGATTATGATAATCTAGTGTCTACTTTAAGATCTAAACACGTCCCTAATTTGAACTTGATTATAGCCGAATTCAATGAGGAGTAGAATATCACTCAAAATTTTGGACTAAAATGTCTATAAGACATGGAAACGAGAAATTCCACTATGTTCATCATCTTGTTAATGTAAAAGATGATGAAGTCACTTGGCTATTTTTGTAAGTATCAAGATGCATTTGCAAGTTGCATTTTAGGAGTAGTTAGTTGGCGTGACAATAACTAGAGCTCGTGATCTTTGACCATCGATGTTGATATTTGTTACAAATGTCCTAATCATGCAAGTAGAGGCATAAGGACTGCATGATTAGAGAGCTAGTGATACTGATCATTGTTTAATCAAGGACAAGGTCCAAGTTGTGAACCACTTCTTGCCTAGAAGTTAGGAGCAAATCGAGTTGCACCTAACCCATGTTTGTCTCATAGAAGAGACTATGAGGAATTCGATAATGTCTAATTCTACTGGATAAATTCCAATATAAAA
>CAODLS010898105.1:0-30491 GCA_948243855.1 Flueggea neowawraea | reverse complement strand
AGCTACTGTAGGTAACTCTCTAAATTGTTCTCAGCCTGGTGGAAATGCTCAATATGTCGAAATTGATGATCATGATGAAGTGCCTTCAAAGAATAAAAAACGCAAGAAGGGTAGAGTGGATGAAGAAGTTTCACTTTTGCAGATAGGACTTGACAATGTTGCACAAGCTATTACAAATTCAATTGTTGCATTGGTTAAAGCTACAGTTAGTAAGCTTCCTATCCCAAAAAGTGAAGTGTTGAACATGTTAATTGATTTAGGTATTGATAAAGAAAGTCAGGATGCAATATATCTCTATCTTATCGAAAAGTCAGAGAAGTTGGGAGCTCTTTTTGGATATCAACCAGAACGTCGCAAGAACTTGCTGCTTCAAATGATGAGACAAGTCAATACACCAACTAATTGATTTAGCTTAATTGCTCAAGTAGTTCATAGAATATTTATGGATTTCAATATTAGCTTAATCAACTAATTTTGGTTTTGTTTTGAACTAGTTAAATTTTGTAGCTTTAAGACATAGACAAAATTTTAGTTTGTTTTAGACTAGTTAAAATTTAAATAAGGATATTTTTGTATTTTGACATTTAACATCATAATTTTACGTTATTTTAGTTACACTCCTCTTTTTTTCACTCACAAACAAGGATAAAATTTATATATACTATTCTCTTCTCTTTCCATTCCTTTCCGATTATTATCACTCCTTTCCCTTCCATTAAATACCCTTACTTATTCCCCATCCAAACACAGTGTAAGAGTCCAAAAGTTCATTCCACAAGACAGGGAGTGATAAGTATCCATACCTACCTCCGCGTCCAAGTCCCTCTTGAGGAGAGGAGAGAACTGAGCATTCATGCCCATAGCTTCCACATCTAAGTCCGTCGGAAAAGGGAAGTGATAAGCAATCATACTCACCTCCATGTCCAAGTCTTTCTTTGGGAGAGGAGAGCGTTGAACATCCACGTTCACCACCGCACAGCTTCCTTGACCATTCTTATACAGAGAGGAGCATTGGGCACCACCTCTATGTTTATTTATATTCTCATAAGAAAGGAGCACGAGACCTGCGTTTGATTCAGAGATTACATTCATTTCAAAGGCTAGAATGACCAAGTTTGAAGGTTAGTTCATGTCTAAAAGGACTAAGCTTATATTGTTCATCTCCACGAACATGTTATGAGCAAGTCGTCATAGAGTAGCAAATTTAACAATGCAAGAGAAAAACTCAAAGCTTCAACACATAAATAGAGCTAAAATTATTACGAGAAAACATAATAATGCAATTGTCAAGTTGATTAATATGTCCTTTCACCTAAAGGAACACTCGAATTGGAGCCTCAATGTTAAAATTATCTCACACATTTTGATTTCTGCAGAATCCAACACTTAGTTCAAAAACCGAAAACAAGTTCAGTACTATGACTATAATTCTAACTGGCTGAAAAAGAATTCGAAACCATTTGACCAATCTTCATAATGTAGTCAACTTGGAAATTCACCAAAAAGAAATTCTTATGATCTAATAACCATTTTGGAGTATGAATCACAATGATCATCTGAAGCTGGGAATTTCAGAAAATTTGTATGAAGCAAACTGATCTTGTGTTAGAAACATTTCAAAAAGCTACTAAAGAAAAATTACCAGTGCTGTTCGCAGCTAACTTCCCCAAATTATGCCATTAGAGAAATTGTGCTCACATATTCATTAATTCTCTCTTGAATGCATTTCAAGGATGCGTTTGGATAGTACAAATTAAAAAGGGAAATTTAAATTTCATCAATCAAAATTTTGGCATTTGAGATGACTTCATTCTATCATTCACCTCATCATAATTACCCCATGACCATTACATAGATAATCAGCACTTACCATAGACATTTGAAATGATACTTATTATCATGGTATTTCAAATCTTCATTTTATGATCTAGAAAGTCTAATGTAGAACTTGGATATTACATAAGAAATTAGGATATTAAATATCAGCATTTCCTATTTCTCAGAAAAAACAAATACCAGCACAACAGTTTAAACCATAATCTACAAAAGGGCACAAGAGTATTTGGGCAATAAAGATGAATTCTATATTAAACACAGAATTTTCTTTTACAACATATGATAAGGAAACTCACAATTTCGTTTCATAGAAGTAAGCAGAGGAAACAGCCAAGCCTTCTAAATCAAAAGTTCGTACCAGTCTTTGTCTCCTGCCAGGTGCCTCAAGCCAACAGAATTCTAAATGTAATGATTTTGATTCTGCAACAATCTTAGCAATATCACATGGACATCCCATGTAGATGCCTCTGGGCAAAAGTGTCATCTGGTATCCTTTATTAAATGTTACCAGGTCATCTGATATTGTGCCGATCCATTGCACTTTGGTTGTTACCCCATCAGATGTAGAGCTAATATCCTGAAAAATTTTGTTCACAAAAAGAGAACACAATTGTGAACCTTTTAGCCACGTCAAAAGCACGTGTGTTGGAACGACAGACCAAGCAACAAGAACAAAATCCAGACTTATTTCCTGGAATCTTATGTGTGCACTGTAAAGCATGCAAACAGATCCTTGTTTAGGATCAATAAAGTGAGCACCATTGTTTATTGCAGAATCTCGAAGTTTCTTCAATATAATACATGGTCTAGAATGTCTTACACACCATACCAATTCAATGTTCAAAGATTGTAAAAAAAAAAAAAAGGAGAAGCAAGTTTCCAGTAATGCATACCTGGATCAGCTGACCATTGTCATCCATTTCAAGCAAAGTAAGTGTATCTGCTTCATCTATTGTTGCTCCGTAAACATCACTACGTTTTGTTATAGAATAACCTTTCCACCTACCAAGAAATTGCAATAACCTATTCTCCCCATTCTGCAAATGATAAAAGTTGTAATTGCATAAATCAAATAAATGATAACAAGAAAATGGAATGTCATTTGTACCATGAATCAGAACCCAGAAGACTGACCGTTTGACTTTCAAGTGAAGGATGATAGAGGATGTTGTCACCTCTATCCTCAAGGAAGATAAGTAGCATTTCCAATACACCTTTTGGATCCATGATATGGAAGGCTCTTGCTCGCCTATCTTTCTCTTGTGAATATAGACAGTTCTCACATACAATAGAAGGTCGACGAGATGGAATTTTAAGGTTTCTGCACTTTAAATGAATTGCAATGAGCAACTAGCAATCAGGTGGAAAAAGAAAGCTACAACGTCACAGATCTATAGTGGACATTTATGTTATAGAACAGAATTGCATAGTTCTCACATGCATGATGTACTATGGCCAAACAATATCATGATGTAATAGTTGCCTGCTAGGTAATCAGGTAGATTCAGGGCACTAGAGCAGAAAGTCTACCACTGCTGTCCCATCGATGTTATAATCCAAGGGTTTTGATAAATGTCAGTAATGGAATTATTCATCATGCTTCCATGTTTTTAAGAAACAGACTTACCTGACAGAATTATGTCCTGACTCAAAAAATCCTACGAAAAATCCAAGGTATGACAAAAAGGGAAAGACAAGTTTTAATATAATGTACCACAATGAAATTTAAGTTATTGGAATTGGATTTACATCTTTCACATGTTAAGGCTGTCCATTGAACATTATGTCTTTAAGCCATCTGATTATAACCATGCTTTGATATAAATATTAGTAACCCATTAACATTCTAGTAATTGAGGGTTCAACTTGAAATTTAGTTTGTGAATATGTGATTTCTACACAAATTTCAAAGGGAGAAGAAAACCAAGAGAAATGTTAATGGTTAGGATATTTAAGGGAATCAAGAGGAGGAGAAGAGATTATTGGGGAATCAAACTTGTCTCCTTATTCTTATTTGGAAAAGAAAGAAAAACGGAGGGGAAGACAAAAGGAGATGAAATATTGAACTTCAAATCGGGGTGGAATAGGAAGGAGGAGAAATCAAAACTCAATTAAAATATCTCTCCATCATTCCATTTCACTTTTTTTTTCATGTGCCATGCAGAATGAGTAATTTTTTTCCCTTCATTTCCTTTCATCTAAAAAATCCTTTATTCTCCTTCTACACCTTTATCTGTGCATAGCCTAGGTGAAACTGCTTGAGAGATGGCAAGGTTTAGTTGAAATCTTGAGGTGACTGTAGAAACCTCATTCTAGCCTTTTGTATGAAATCAATAAAGAAAGCTTAGAGTAGCTACATGTCATTTTGCAATTACTTGCTCATCACATAAATCCCTGCAATTCATGCTTTTGTGTGCGTGTGTGGGAGGGAGGGGGGGGGCTAGAATGACAGCAAAATATGGACAGTCAACAATTTCCAGGAACTCATACAGAATTCCACTTCCCAGCCTCCAATGTGGTTTATAAGGACCTGGTCATTCTCATTTATGAGAAACTAAATACTTGTTTGGTATCATAAAATTATGAAATGATGCATTAATGCTTTTGAAGGCACAAGCACTGACTTAGGTGATTCTTCTTCAGTGTCATCTTCACCAAGCACCCCCTTCCTCAGCACAGTTTCCAACATGCCAGCTGTTTGGTACCTGAGAGCAAAGGCCCTCTCATTGGGGAAAAAAACCAATCTGCAGACTAACCATTGTGGATATTCAATAGAAAACGTGAACACTGTTGAAAAAATAACTTTTTTTTTTTCCTTAAGCATGGATAGATGAAAAACACTTTTAAGAGTCAAAAAGAACTCACCTGTTGATATTTGTCCGCAGTGAACATATTTGTTTCCTTAATTTTATATTCTGCCAATTCTGGCTCCTCTTCCTCTCCAGAGATTGAAGAGCTTGTTGGCGGTTGTTTTATGTAACCAAATTAAGTCTCTAGAATGGAAAAACATGACAGTGCTCAAATACAACTTGAAAAGACCTTTGGAATTGAGATAAGACAACATAAACAGCTCAAAAAAAAATTACTATTGTGTCGTTAGATCACTATGATTTCTCAGTAAAACCAAGTTTACAGCTATTAATTTTGTGCATATTTTTCACTCATTATATTAGCAGAACGAAGAATTATGATAACTACCATACACAACATTAATCACAATATTAACTAAAGCAATGAGGACTTTTATTTTTATGACAAATGAGAACTAACCGAATTACATAATAAGTTTATCTCTTTCTTTCTTTCTTTCTTTTTTGGCAAAACAACCTCTAGAACTATCCTTTACCTCATCACATAAACCTATAACTGAACAATGCATAATAAGATAATTTCATTACCAACTAATCTAATCACACACACGAGAAACTCTCAATTCACTAACTTTACAACAAAACTCTCTAAACCTTACGTTTGAATAAGGCTAATAAGCTCATCATCTCCATACGTACTAACCGAAAGCTTCGAAGTGATCACTTTCTGCATCAGCTTCCTGTGCGCGTCAAATTGTTGCAACAACAGAATACAACAAAAATCAACAACAACAGTAATAGAAGTCAAAAGCGAAGCGTAAAATTGGAAGGATAAAACTCACATGGAAAGAACCGGGCCATTTTCCCACATTGAGGTCGAAGAAGCGGTGGAGATTGTCGATGCTCATGGCTTCGGGGTCGGGTGAGGTAGTGGATGTTGAGGTGGAAGTGGTGGAGCAGAGGAATCGGGTCTGGAGGGTCCGAGAAGTGGAAATAGAGCGGAGCGGAGGGTATAAGGTAAAGGATTTGGGAGGCTGTGGTGGTGATTTGGTTAGCGGAGGGAATGAGAGGGAGGAGATGTTAACAGAGGCCATTGGAGAGTTGAGTGGAGTGGAGTGGAGTGAGAAGGAGACCGTTGGAGTATTTTCTTATCTTGACTGGTTATTTTGGGTCAATTACGCTTCCATCCCTAACGTTTGATAAAATATTTTGTGGCATCTCTATCGTTTTAAAAAGTTTTTATGCGGTCCCTAATGTTCTGTTAGTCCAAAGTAAAGCTGTAAATGAGTTAAGATGCTCATGAGCAGCTCGACGTTCAGCCCTAATAAAAATTTGACGTGACTTTGCTCTATAATAAATAAGTCGAGTTTGAAAAAAAATTGACACTCCAAAGATAAACAAGTCAAGTTTGAATACTTAAAATCTTGGTTAAAGGAGCTCGCGAATAGACTCGATTATGTGTTCATAAATAGGTGTGCGAACAAACTTGATAATAGGCTCATGGACAAGCTCATTAGTAGATTCATGAACACGCTTGATATTAAACTCGTGAACAAACTCTAGTTTAGGCTCGTTTATATATGAATATACACTGAAATTATGCTTTTCTTATTCTATTTTTTATTATTATATGCAAAATGCATAAATTTTATTCTTAATTTTATTATTTATCCAAGTATGTGATATTAAAGTTTTTTTATAATTTAACAATTTAATTTGTTATATGTAACTTGAACTACTTGAAGAATTAATATGTCAGAATTAATTACATAAATGAAATAATTTAGTAAATCTATATACTAAACTTCTTTAAGTTCAAGTAAACTTAACTACTTATTATTTTGAACATTAGTTGAAGTAATTTGAACTTCTTGATTGGTTCAAGTTAATTACCTAAATACTTATTATTTCTCAAAAATGTAAAATAGTGTTGTTTTGACACATAATAGTATTATACACAATTCTAACCTATATACCAATATTTATAGTGGTTCGGTCCTCTTGACCTACGTTTACTCCTATAGATTCACTAGAGAATTTCAATCTACTAACTTCTCACTTCCGGGTGGAGGAAAACCGTTTACACCACTTGTTTTTGCGGGATTAACAAACAAACCGTTACATCTTGTTTTTGCGAGCTCAACAAGAAAACCGTTACCCTAGTTTTTGCGAGCTCAACTAGAACAAACTAAACATCTAGTTTTTGCGGGCTTAACTAGCAAACTGAACCACTTATTTAGGGACGAAACAAGCAAACCGAAACTCTAGTTTTCTAAGGCTCACTAGAAAACTTATCTACCCCAAGCAAACAACCTTACTTGATACAAAATCAACACAATGATATAACAGCTTTAAAGCTCACTCAAACCAAACAGTAAGATAACAAGTAAATAGCTCAATTGAGTTAGAAAGGTAGAGAATAGAGAGAAACAACAATAGAAAAGTATAGCAAATGACTCTCTCATGTTCTTTTTGTTTTGGAACGTCTATTCATAGTCACTCTTAGAAATATAGCCATTGGAAGCCTCGAAGTAGCCATTGTGAGAGAATGAAGAATTCCAAATTAATTTACGTCACCTTCTAATACGCGTGTTATACCTTGTTCTAACTGAATTCTGCATAACTTGATAACACTTCTACGCACCTTGCATGAACATCAGTAACTACTGTCTTAAAAGGATTGGCATCTATGTGCCTTACTCCCATTCTACGTGCGTAGTGACTTGATCTACGTGTGTTGTATTGTATACTGTGTGCCTTGGTATCGAATTCAAGAATACGCAAGTTTTGCTAAGTGGTCTTCTACGTGCGTAGTACCTTCTTCTACGTGCGTAGTACCTTCTTCTACGTGCATAAACATTTCTGACTGGGATTGTACCGTTGATTCTTCCCGTGATTATGCTAGCTGTGTCAGATAATATTCAAATTCAAATTCCGAGGAGCGTCTTGGCTTTGTCCTCATCTGGACCACGTCTACGCGTGTTACATCTTTAACGTGCGTAGTAGGCTTCATCAAATATTGCAACTTTGGTCATCAACGTTTCCTCTTCTCCTTCTACGCGCCTTGGTCATTCAAGAAAACTTCTCATAGATTCAGACCATGTCTACGTCGTAGTACATGCTTTTGCGTGCGTAGTACAGTTTTTTTACGTGCGTAGAACAAGGCCTGATGCTCAATTCATTTTGGACTGAATGATCTACGCGCCTTGTATCATCTGTAGCGCGCTTTAATGCCATTTTTCACACGATCTACGCTCGCTGAATCTACATAACGTGCTTTGTATCCATATGTCTGTAGGTCTTCAACTTATTACATCTTTCATGGATGTTTTGGAACAATCATCATCAAAACTAAACTCAACACTACTCATGAGTCATTCGCAAACATTATATTCGTAAACGAGCTGAGTTTGAACAAAATATAAAGCTTGTGTTGAGTTCGAGCTCAAAAATTTTTAAACAAGCCAAACTTAAACATCCCAAATCTTGACTTATTTACACCTTTGGCCCCTAGTCCAAAGTGACATAAAGACTTTAGTTTTGCTAATTTGTCATATTTTACAGCTGAAAAATAATTGTTGAAGACAAAAAAAGCTCCTTATGAACAACTCTCTCTTTTTGCTTCTCTCTCCCTCTCATTTATCTTTGATGCCAACTTCATGTTTAAGTAATTCAAAGAACAATAAGAATATCGGGTTCAAATTTTCGCAGAATCTATTAGGGGTGCACACGGTTTGTTCGGTTCGGTTTTGTAGCTAAATCACCAACCAAACCGAAGGTTCGATTTTACTATCTGGTCATCTATAGTTAAACTATTGGTTTCAACTAACCGGTCGGTTCTGTTGGTTTGGTCGGTTTAAAACTTAAATAAAAGCTGCATTTATAAATGACATCATTCCACCTTAAAGTTTTAAGACAACAAATCATTCTTTAAATAAATCAAGAGTAGGTTTGGTTCAGTTCGGTTCGGTTTTTAAATGACTAAAACCACAGTCGAATCGAACCTTTCGGTTTTCATAATCCAACATCCATTATGCTTCGGTTCAACTTGGTTCGGTTCGGTCCAGCTCATTTTTATGTGCGCCCCTAGAATCTATACTATTGTATATGGAGGATATTGGTGTTAAGAGGGTTGCCCTCTTTTATGGGCCTCTATAGTATCCGAGAAGGAGAACTATAATGCTCATTTTAGCTTCTTTATATAAAAGCACAATTCCATCTATGTTTATTAATTAAAAACACAAAAAAACATATATCATCAAACCAACAAATTCACCACCAAATTTTACTGCAATCAATGGTCAATAGTCGTCATTAGATATTCGTTTTCTAAGCCAACTGACACGTCGACGCTGACAAACAATTGCAGCAATCCCGACCCCATAAACCCTTCCTTATCTCGGTTGTATCCGTTGTAATGGGACTATAAGGGTGGCAAGAGAGAGAGAATAAATGGAGAAGGTAATTGAAGCTAGAATATTAAAACAATCAAGCAACGCACCGTCACAAAATCTAAACATCCCATTATAAAACTCTTACAAAAACTCACAATCATCTATTAATTATAAAACCAATCCTAAATACATGACAATCCTAAAAACGAAACCAATCTGGGAAAAGAAAAGGCAAACAAATTATCTTCTAGTCCAATAATATATATTATTTTTCCCAAATTATCACTAGAATTTCATAAAAACAAAAAAAGCCAAAGCAATGGAGAAGACAATGTTGGTGGTGGTAGGAATTGTTGGAAAAGCATTAGTGATGGGTGCAGGAGCAGTAGAGGGTGGAACTTGTTGCACAAACACAGCGACTTTCATTCCGCCCCAGCAATAGCCTCCACTGCTTAGGAAGTAATAAGGTCTTGCCTCTGTGAGTTCAACCACATCCCTCCCTCCTCTTGTTAGGTTTCTTATGAAGTCTTTGTCATTGCAGCTCTCGTAGCTTGTTTTGTTCACTTCCAGGACGTTGAAATAATGCTTGTCGAAATTGAATACTATAATTAAGAGCAAAAATTAATTATGGGACACTATGTAAGTGAGACGTATATGAATAAAAGCATTTGCCAAATTAAGCAAAAGATCTACGATATGATCATAATCTCTTTTTCTTTGATCTGGAATATGATCATTATAATGGATCAAAATTTCAGATCCAATTTATCTTTATAATGGCTAAGAAATAGAACATAAATTTCAAAATTATAAATTGGAATACATTAACAAAATTTCATAAACTCATAAAATACGAAGAATGTTCTCAAACTCTCAAACCCTTTCCCCATATTTCTGTAATTTTTTTTCTTAAATTAACCACAAAAGGAAAAAATTATGAATCAATGATGATGAATTGAGACTCGGAATCAATATCATGAAACAAATCGTCTTTACCATTTAAACCTGATTTTTTCTGTGAAAAAAATATACTTTTACGTACCTTTCTCTCGTATATGAAAATCTACAAGTGTAACAATCTTAATTATCTAATCATTAATTAAAAATAAATTCAAAACTCAAAATGAATAATTCAAGGCAAATTCAAATTTATCCTACAATCAGAGTTTGTTAATATAAGAAAAATTTGAAGTATCTCTATTTAAAAAAGACCATATCCTTATATGCAAGAGAAATTATATTTAGGATGGCAACAACAATTAGGCTTAATAATATAAAATAACACGAACTTTGCTCTTTTTTGCACTTGTGGCTTGACCTTTGAAAAATTACACCAAGTAGCACGACCTTTGCTTTTTTTTTTTTGCATTTGTGGCACGACTAACCAACTCCGTTAAAAAACGAAAATGCCGACGTGACACTGGCGATATGGCAGTCAATACCACGTGGCAATCGTCATCGAAATTGGTAAGTCGTGCCACAGTTGCAAAAAAAGGCCAAGGTCGTGCTATTTAGGTGTAATTTTTCAAAGGTCGAGCCACAAGTGGAAAAATGAGCAAAGTTCTTGTTATTTTATGTTAAAATAACATGAACTTTGCTCATTTTTCCACTTGTGGCTTGACCTTTGAAAAATTACACCCAAATAGCACGATATTTGTTTTGTTTTGCAAATTTGGCATGACTTACCAATTCCGTTCAAAAAAAAAGGAAAACATTGATGTGACACTGATGGCGTGATGATATGGTCGTCAATGCCACGTGGCAATCGTCAACGAAATTGGTAAGTCGTGCCACAGTTGCAAAAAAAGCCAAGGTCGTGCTATCTAAGTGTATTTTTTCAAAGATCGAGCCGCAAGTGCAAAAATGAGCAAAGTTTGTGTTGTTTTATGTTATTAAGCCGTATTCATAAAATAATACGAACTTTTCTCATTTTTGCATTTGTGACTCAACCTTTGAAAAACTACACCCAATAAGCACGACATTTGTTTTGTTTTGCAATTTTGGCACGACTTACCAATTCTGTTTTAAAAAAGGAAAATGCTGATGTGGCACTGACGGCGTGATGATGTGGCCGTCAGTGCCACGTGGCAGTCGTCCACGTCAGCAAAAGTCAGCATTTCCGTTTTTCTAACAAAATCGAAAAACTGTGTCACAATTGCAAAAAAAAAACAAAGGTCGTGCTCTGGGTGTAATTTTTCAAAGGTCTAGCCATAAGTGAAAAAATGAGCAAAATTTCGTGTAATTTTATGTTATTAAGCCCAACAATAATAAAAGATCAAACAAATTACAAATAAAGAAAAATTAAAGAGATGTAAACATAAAAAAAAATTCGGAAACTAAATAAAAAGAAGAGCAACTAAAAAAACGTGTATTTTTTCTATTTTTTACTATAAAATCTACTTCTACACCTAAAAAGACGTATATATTTTTTTCATTATATAATCTATTTTTAAAATTTATTTCATCAAATATACATCAAACAAACACATCAAAAAATTCAAGAGATGTAGATATGAATAGAGGGAGGAGTAGAGAATGATATACGTACGAAGCCAATCACCAACATAGACAAGCTCTCGACTGGACCAGTCAGTGTAGTTATAATTTGGAATCCAACCTCTATAACCCACCTTGTGCAAATTACAAGACACACCTTCCACCATCATCACCACCATTACACTCATTCTCATAATTCTACACTTTCTTGAAATCTCCATTATTTTCTGCCACTCTCAGTCTCAGACTCAGACCTTGTTGGTTCAGATTTTATGGTTTTGTGTTCAAAGAAAGGAACAAACTGGGAATGACACAGGTATTAATGAAGGTTGGTTACTTGGTTTGTGCTTTTTAGTCACACTTGCTTTGCAGTCAAACAGTGGAGAATCAGTTTTTTTGGGAAGGTGAGTTGGCAGATCAGAGAAACTAGTACACTTTGGCAGTAAATCATGTTTGGGTTTTATTGCTTTATGTGAGATTTTCTCTCTAGTGTTTCTTTGACTAATTCTTCTTTGGTGGGGCTTACTTGGTAAGAAAGTGGTTAGATTTGCAGGCAAAATACATTAAGAAGCCCTCTAACTTGGTATTAAAAGAACATTAAGCCCCTTAACTACACTTGTAACCTATAACCAGATGGAGGTCATGTGACTAAACATCGTTTAATGTGTCGCATCTAATCCCACATGGCATATTACATGGGAGTAGCGAGTGAGTCGATTGAGTTTAATGAAACTTATCATCTCATCATTATTCAATTCAAACCCAAAATTTGAATAAAAAAAAAGTTGAACACCCAAAATCAAGCCCCTAAAGTAAAATCAAATTAAGCAACGCGGTTTCGATTCGTTGTGTACGCAGCTACTTCACTGGGGAGAGTTTTCCGTCCCATTGTGGTCCGACCTGGCTCGAAAGGGGGAGCGACACCGCTCACAACCAACCCCTTTTTTAAAATTAAAAAAAAATTAACAACCTTACGATGGGTGCAAGGTTTGGTGGCCCGCGGTGGTGGTGAAGTGCGTGTGGCAGAATGATAAGGGTTTCAGTGAAGTGATCATTTAATCTGATTTAAAACTAGCAATGGATATTTGCCAACATCAGGAAAAATATTGGAGAGGTTGGAGCTAGCAATTGATCTTGAACAATGCTTAGTTACTCCAGAGGAGTACCCATTAGAACTTTATCATTTTGTTTTGATATCGGTAATCCTTATGAAATGTCTCTAGCAAAAGAGAACACATAATCATGTCATAATTTTTTTTTTGTGTAAATGACTTAATTATATTGGCTTTTCTCTCTTGTAATTTAATGACAAATTGCAAGGGTGATTTATTCTTTTCAAAATTTCAAAGGTTATGACTTGTAATGTGGGCTGCACATAAGGTTAATTTTGTTTTCATTTTTTCTTTTCTAGTTTTTTTCTCTGCCACGTATGATCAACAACCAATATTCCAATTTATTAACAAATAATTTCTTTTAAACAATAAAATAAAATTTGTGACAGCATTGTATGTCCACCGGGCAAGTTCATATACACACAAAAGGGTGAAGACAACTCAGAATGAGAGAGAGAGAGAGAGAGAGAGAGAGAGAGAGAGAGAGAGAGAGAGAGAGAGGTTGAGAAGAGAGTGTCTAAAAAGAACCAAAAAGAGATATTACTTGAGACAAAGAGATGAAAGATATTGCGATAAAATCTCATAAATAATAAAAATATTGGAATAAGTGTTAAGATAATTTGGGTGAAAGATTTGTGTCAATAATTTATAGTTGATTAATTAAACAACAAAAAGAATTGATTAAAAATCTAAAAAAATTAATCAAGTAAAATACTCTCCTAATGACTAATCATTTTTAGTTAATTTTTGTTTCTTATTTGTTTAAAAAAACAATGTTGCCTTTTAGTTTGATATTCGACATGTTATGGAATTTTAAGTTTTATCAAACTAAAAGGATATATGTATTGTTTTCCCAACTTAAATCAAACAATTGTAGTATATAAAGGGACTAAACCTGCATAATTGGGTCTTTGCTTCCTGTAAATAATTTGCAAAATACAATGATGAATTTTATTGAATTTCAAAGGAGAATACACAAAATTGAAAGAAAGAGCTAAGGGAGAAGAAGAAATAGAGAACTAAAGGTCATCAATGAGGATATATAAAATTCATAGGGATGTAATGGAATGTAATGTAAAGCAAGGGTCCTTCAAAATGAAAACTTGATATGCTTTTATAGTAGAGTCGCAATCAATTAAATCTTCCTTGAATCAAGCTCTTGATATATTGGCTGTTAGAGCATGTCCAAGAGGCTCCTTGATAAGGAGCCTCAAAATATTATATTTTATTTTTGTTTGTGTGATAATTTTTTTTAAATTTATGTATTGGAGAGATAATATATTAGAAAATAAATATTTTATTAAATAGTTAGATGAATAGTATTAATGAGCGAATAATAATTCTTTAATTTTGTTGAGTAACTGTAGATTTGTTAAAATTATTAGTTAATTTATTAGTAAATATTAAAGAAAAGAGTTAAAATGTATTGGAAAGTAGAGTTGAATTCAAAATTTGAGACAACTAAAGCACTAAAATATTATATTATAAGCAGGATGTCCATGGAGACTTTTGGATATGCTCTTAGAGCATCCTCAGCAGACTCTTCAAGCTTTTTTCTTAAAATATAATTTTTTATCTTACTATTTATCTCAAATTTTGAACTTAACTTTATTTTAACTATAATCTAACTCACTTTTTTAATATTTTATTAATAAAATAACTAATAATTTTAATAAATATACAATTACTCTCTAATTTAAATAATTACTATTCACTCTTTAATACTATTTATCTACTTTATTAATAAAATATTCACTTTTTAATATTTTCTCTCTCTCTAATACACAAATTTCAAGAAAAATTAATACACAAACAAAAATAAAATAATATATTTTGACTCCTTAAAATAGAGACATTGTTGATGATGCTCTTACTAGCTATAAAATTAATATTAGTCAATTCCCCAGCAATTAAACTTCTTGAATTTAAGCAAATACCTCCTTAGTAGCTAACTCCCTTGTAATGTTGTGATTTCTTTCCTTTAATAAGGGTCTGACTTAAGAGGGGCCAACATTTCCATAATCACTTCTCTTTATGATACTTCTCCCTTAGACCGGTTATAACGCAGCTAGGATCCGTCCTCTTGTAGGAGGACGGGCTACATGTGTCAGGCGTAGGCCCACTGGTCCCGCACCTGACACATTAATCTTTTTTTTTTTTAAATTAAAATCTGATCGTTGGATCGTTTTGATCCAACAGTCAGATTTACTCCAACGGAATTAAAATAAAATTGTGTTTAGTGGAAAATTGAGTAGGCGTCATGCGAGACTCTTAAAATAGCCCTTGTGTTACGGATGAAAAAGCTGAGGGGTTAGGAACTTGGAAACTTTAATAAAATGACAATAAAAATGCTGAGTATGTATCCCGCGAGACGAATTCAGGGACCTGGGTTATGAGTAGCCTAATAGAGTAAGTTATTTTGAGTGTTTCAATTAAAATTAAAATTTTGACTAAAATCACTTATAGTTTACTAATTATTTAAATGATAATGTTTTGAGTTTAAATTTGGTCTATAGCATTTTTTAAGATCTGATTTTTACAAATGTCAAATTTAACCAAATAAAGATCAAATTTTCGTCCCATTTTCTCATATTTTCTCTCTCCTCCTCTTTTCTCTTATTCTTTTGTTTCTCCTCTCCTCACTACTCTCACACGCTTTCTCAAAAAAAATCCTAGACACCACTTCTTCTCCCTTTTCTCACCCGCCCGTCCTCCACCGTCTGCCTCTCATCATCTCTCATCGCTCTCAACGCGCAACGTCTTTGTCTCCTATCTCTTATCTTTATTTCGATCTCCGAGTCTGTCGCCTTCAAACAACGTCGCCCTCTCCTTGGCTCTCCGTTGCTCCGTCGCTCTCACTTTGGCTCTTCCTCGCTTTTGTCTCTCCTCCGCTTCGGCTTTGTCAAACACCGTCATCATCCTGGATCCACGATCTTTGTTGATGGCTGTGGGAGGAAGAAGATGATTTCTTTTTTGATTTTGTTGTTGTGGTAGCTATGGGTGGCGGCTAGGTTTTTGGGAAACCCTAGCTGTTGTCTTTTAATTATTATTTTTTTGAATGTTTAATTATTTTGTTGTAAATTGTTATTAGTCCCTATGTTTTAATTGTTGTAAAATTGTTGTTTAATGGCTTTGATTGTGTATTTTTGTTGAGATTTTTGGTGGTGATTGGGTGGCGGTAACGGATCTAGAATTTTGTGTGGATGAATTGATTGGGTGGTGGAATCCCAGCCGTTGCGTTTTTATAGGAAAAAAAACTAAAAATATTGATTGAGCTTGTTTATTTTGAAAAAAACGGTCGCCGATTGATTTTGTTGAGGTTGATTTTGTTGAGTTTTGTTGAATTTGTGCAAGATGATTTTGTTGAGTTTGAAGACTTTTGAAACTTTTGAAAACCTTCTAAGACTTTTTGAAACCCTCCGGAGACCCTTTAGAGACATTTGAAGACCTTTAAAGACTTTCTTTAAAGACATTCAAAGACCTTTTGAAGTCCTCTGAAGACCTTCGAAGACCATTGTAAATTTTTGAAAACTTTTATATATTTATGTGTACCAACATAATTATCATTAAATTAAATTTTGTAAATATTGTGTAAACTAATATATCATTAAATCAAAATTCTTATAAAAAATTTGTGAACTCGTTTTTGGAGACCTCTGGAGACATACCTTAGATTAAATCAAATTTATTATAAAAAATTAAAAACTCCCTTCTAAAGACTTAGAAGACCTTTCTGAAGGCCTCTGAAAAATCAGATTTTTTTTGTGCTAAATTCATTTAAAAAAAAAAATTAATTACTCACGTAAATGTCACGATTTCTCATGAATATGACATTTTTCAACTCAGTTTTATTTTTCTGACATTTTACAAAATTAGAATCCTGGATGGTATTTGTCAAAATCATTGTTTTATTTTGTTATAAAACTGTGATTTTCCCAATCTAATTGTAATACCTTGTTTTTTTGACCAAATATTTTGATATTTTTTTATGAATATTTTTAAATTAATTATTTATTTTTGAAGGATTTATTATATTTTTTTAAGTGTTAATTAAATAATTAATAATATTTTTGGAGTATTAAATTATTTTATTATTTTTTTATTATTATTTATTTTATTGTTAATGAAATTTATTTTAATTTGAAAAAGAAATAAAATAAGTGTAGAGGGTGAAAATTTGTCAAAAATACATGTTTTGGGCTAAAAATGTGGTACTTGTCGTTTAAATCAAACTACATGTCATTTTTAGTTGTTGTTGTCGTCCGTATAAAAGTTCTGTCGTTCAAATTGAAACGGCACCGTTTTTGTTTAATGAAAACGGCACCGTTTTACGTAATTAAAAACGACGCCGTTTCCTTTTAAAACCGAAACGTAACGTTTTGTTCTACTCTTCTTAACCCGACAGCGCTGTTCTTTTCTTCTCTTCTCTCCTCTGTTTTTACTTCTTCGTGTTCTTCATTCCCAGAAATAAAACCCAGAAACTCAAACACCCAAAACCCAATTTCTTCCATCTCTCCGCCTCTCATCATTCCTTTCTTCTTCCTTGGTTCAATAAAGGTGATATTTGGATTTTTTTGTCTATTTTCTTCCATTTATTTTGATTTTTTCCGTTTAAATTGAATGGGTTTCGGGTGAGTTGATTTTGGAAACTGAAGCATTTCTGGGTTAATTTCGACTTCGGTTTTGGTTGGGTTTTGATGGATTCAAGTCGAAGAACGTGAAAATAAGTCAAAAATGGTGGTTGGATGAATTTGTGTAAATCGGGGTTTGTTGAACCGAAATTTTGAGGATTGAATTGGAAGATTTGTGGTTGTTTGGACCAAACTGAAGTTAGATTAACATTTCTGGGATTGGTTTGAATGGATTAGAAGTGATTAAATGGATTAAAAAAGTGACATTGGATTGAAAATTATAGATTTCCGTTTGATTGAGGTTTAGGGACCATTGGATGTAATTTATGTCTAAAAGGACCAAAACAGAAATATTGATGTACTTGTCCTATTTTTGAGGGACTAAACATGATAGTTTATATAGGCCCACAATGCAAATTTAATAAAGTGCAGATTCAATTTTGTAATTTCTAAAACTTAAGGTTAGATTTATAATTTTAAAAAATAAGAGGATTGATTAATAATTTTAAAATAGTTAGAGGATTAATTAATAAATTTTGAAAATTTTGAGTACTAATTTATAATTTTCCAAGGTGTTAGTGAATAAAACGTAATTTTACAAAGTCGAAGGATTTAACTATAATTTTACGTAGATTTCGATTTTCGAGACGATAGCGATAAATCTTCGATCGAAATAGGCTTTTTGACGTCGAACGAATATTTGCATTTGTATTTATATTCTCATTTCATACATTTGGTACCGTCACAGTACAAATATCATATTTTGATTTCGTCTGAATTATATTTGTTCCAGCTCCCTGTTCTTATCATATTTTGATTGGTCTAGCTTTTGGATTTCAGGTGGGTGATGTGTGGTTTAAACAAATAGAGCGCATATTCTTAATATTATCGTTTTGTTGTGTCTGAACTTTTATCTGTAATTTGACTAATAATTATTAAGTAAAATAATAATTTAACTTCTGTGATAAATACTATTCAGTATTTTATTTTCAAATTCTGATATATATTTAAGAAAATATTAAATATATATTTTCGTAAAATAATTCTGCTCTGTATGTTTGTCTGTTATAAAATATAATTTTAATTATTTTTCGATTTAGGGCACTTGCGCTACGAGGATAAGCATAGCCTGTGGTATACCATGGTAAAGGTCCAGTAACCAGGATAGTTGGTAACTATGTGCCTTGCTAACACATGTGTGATGATTTATTTTTAATGACGATGATCTACTTATGATTTGAGTTTTGATCATAGTCCCATTACTGGAGACTGCTATATATATATTTTTAAAACAATATTGTTTGACTGCATGTTGTCTATTTTGTTTGAAATGATTTGAAAATGTTTTCAAGAATATTATTATTAGTAGATTGTATATTATATTACATTTATACGATTGCGATATTTTTGAACTATTTTCAAAACGGTTTATATGTCGTCCCTCACTGAGATTTATCTCATCCCACTCCCCCTAATATTTTCAGGTATACTTTTGGCGTTCAGTACCTATTCATCTCCACATACTCAGTGAGACATTCTTTTGATAGTGAGTGTCATTTTTTTCGGGCTTGATATATTTTGTAGTAGAACTCCATACCAATTACTATTGGGTTATGGATTTATGTTTTGTATTTTTACTTTATGGTATTATGCTTTCTTGTTGTTATACTTGTACACATTTGTATATATGTATATATATTTTCTTATATATATGTATATTTTAAATTATAAATTATTTTTATTATTTATCTGAATGATTTTATAAATATTTTTATTATTGAATAGTCTGGTTAGAATATCTGATCTCTAAGGCTTGTAGGAGATGGGTCGGACTTCTTTAGACGGTTTATCTCGTACGCCGATCACGGTCCGATTTTAGATTATTGCACTAATAGGCTGGGAGTAGGGTGGGCATTTGAGCCCCGCCAGCCTAAAGTCAGGGCCTGGGCTGGAGTTTTTAGCCCACAGGGCCTGACCGGGCTAAAAAATAAGCCCAAAATAATTTATGGGCCGGGCCTGGGTTAACTAGAAATTTGCCCGGCCTGGCCCGACCAATATATTATTATTATTATTATATATGTGTCGGAGCCCAAACGCACAATTCCACAAATTAGCTACTCTGCAACCAACCTAACCTTCTTTCTTTTCTCTTGGCTTTTCTGCTTCTCATTCATTTCTTCAACGACTACGTAACTTCAATTGCTCGCCTCTGACTACGGTGAATTAGCTCTTTTTGGATATTCCTTCTTACTCATTCTCTCATTCAATAGAGGTTGAGAAATTTATGGAGAGATTCAGAGAAGAAAGTGGTAGAGGATCAATCATGGCGGCTTCAATCGGATTGTCAAGAAGTCGACACCCAACTACATCTCTTCGCAATGCGCCTGGTATATTTATGCTTCTTTGGTTCTTTCATCCTTATTGTTTCTACATGATTTCTTCGCCTTTTTTTGATTTTTGATTTTTGCTAATGTGTTGCAGATTAAGATGGAGAAACAGTGAGGACGAGATAGAGGGGAAGTAAAAGAGAAAGAGCCGATCTGTTCTTTTCGTTTTGGTTTCCGATCCTTTTTTTTTGTTGATTCAGATCTAGGGTTTCTTAGTAAACCTTAAATGAGACTTGTTTATGTTCGATTTGGGAATTGGAAATTAGTGATATGTAGAAATTACTGATGATATTTGAATGGGGTGAAAACTGGGCATAGCCCGGCCGGAGCCCATCCCTAGCTGGGAGGACAATGCTGCTACGGCCATGAGCCCATAAGCCTACAAACGTTGGTTGTACTTTTATTTCTTTTTTTTGTTTTTCTAAAAGGAAATAATAAATCAAACTTCATTGATTAGCCAGATCAAAGATTTAAACACAAAATAAAAAGGGAAAATAATTTTTGAGGAACTTAATTAGTTGGTCAATTTTTGTTTTTTTTTTCCAAAGCACATTAGTCTATTACATGATGTTTTTAATCGACTGTGTTAACAGAAATAGAACATTATCATACAATCATCCCTTAAACTTGGAACCCACAAGCATTTCAAACTGATTTTCTCTATCAATATCTTGAAACCCACATAAATCTCTCTTCTCTCTCATCAGATCCATTTGAGCTCTCTTCCGCACAGAAATCGCATGTTGGGTGTGTTTTGAATGTTCCAGATTTCTCATCAGATCCGTAATAGTGAATCATTGATGGGTTTTGCATATGAAATTTTGATAGGAATAAAACATCTCCTTTGTTCTTGACTCTTTTTCTCTCTCTCTCTACTCACTTAAAATACACAGTCTCTCTCGATTCAATCTCGTTTCAATGATGACAAGCAATGGAGAAGACAAGGTGAAGGTGAGCTTGCTCCCTCTCACTCTTTAGGACGTGAAACCCTTCTCTATTTCTCCTTTGCTGCAAAACCAAACCCAAATCTCTCTTTCCAACCATATAAGGCAAAGATTGAGAGGGTGAATCTTAATATTGGGCTTAACTCACCTCCAAAAGGTATTTCAAAGAGGGATGATTGTCATTTAATTATAAATCCATGAGACCAATTCAACTTAGACAATGTACCCCCTTCAGCCCAAACCGGGCTAAACAACAAATAGGCAACAGACAACACATGGTCGGGCATCGCCTCAAACCACTGCATTAGGGGTAACTCTGATACCATCTTAATATTGAGCCTAACTCACCTCTAAAGGTATCTCAAGGAGGGATGATTGTCATTTAATTATAAATCCATAAGACCAATTCAACCTAGGCAATGTGAGATACTTGACAGTGGAGACATTTGAAGATTTCGGCGATTGGATTTTGTCGACTAGATTTTGTTGGGTTCGATTGGGTTTTGTCAGGTTCAATTTTGTGTCCCAAAGCAGTTGTTCAAGTTGATATGTGTTCCAGTGAAGGAGAAACAATCACATTTTTTTATTTTGTTGCAAGTTCGGTTGATTGAAATCAGGTTGAGAGAACAAAGGAGGTTCCTCTAATAGAATCCATGGACTGTTTGAAAGAGCGTTGGCGAATGAGAAGTTGCGTAACTCAGTCATAATTTGGTGTCTATACCTTTCTTGTGAAATCAACATAATGAACAACCCATCTGCCGCCAAACGTGTTTTCTTTCGTCATTCTACATATGTACAAGGATTTTGTTCTATTTAGGTCATGTTTGGATAGGGATGTTTTTGTTTAAATGATTGTGAATAGGTTTCTATTGAATGTTTGTTGCTTTCCTTACGCTTGTGGGTGATTTGTTATTTTATTTTAAGCTTTTAGCTTCACGGTTCTCGTTTTCATAGAAGATTTGAGGTTTTGAATGGGCTATCTCTTGTTTGCTTGCAATGAATTTCTGTCAATTCGAGCGATAACAGGTTCCATTCTCAATTTCCCTAAAAGGGTTTGTGCCATTTTTTTACTTCATTTCTTAATTATGGCATCTCTTCATAGTAATACTCATACTGAATCTGTGAAAATGGAGCAGATTATCACTGAATTCTTTATGGTTTGATGGTTTCCGAAGATTGAACTCCGTTCTAACTGCAAAAGAGCTGTCAGATATGCATGACATAATGCGAGACAAGGAATTGAATCTGAAGACCGATATTTACGATATCCTTTTGTAGGATGAGGGTGTATGATGGAAATCACATTTATACAACTCGATGGATTTTTATTCAGTTGTAGAAGAAAAGTGGTGAAGTAGAAGAAAAGTATAAGAAAAGAAAATTAGGATTTATATGTCTCAGTCTAATAAAATAGATTGATGGACATTTTTGTTTTTAAAATTTTATTTAATGTGAATCATAATGCATGTTAGTAATTTATTAATAGATTAATGACGGATCATTAATAAAAAGACTTAAATATAGCCTTATTTTAAACATTAATGGTGTATTTGTCTTTTGCTAAAAACAAATAAACTAACTTACTAATTAAGTTAAACTGATTCAGAAATTATTTTTCCTAATAAAAATAATGAGATGGAGAATTATGTCCAGCAAAGTAGTCAAAGAATCGGATGTTTTTATTTAACAACAATAACACGATTTTACTGACCTCGTAATATAATGAATAAAACATAATTATTAACACGAACAAAAGACACTTGTCATGATCAGACAACGTACTTGTGACAAAGAACACAATATTTATCATCAAATGGGTAAAAAATAACCGAGCAAAACTATCACAAAAGTACAAAACCAACTTCCGATAGAATTAAAAACACGGTCATGGTCATTTGGTCGTAGCTTAAACATCCTCTTTGTTTTTAACTCCATAAGATTCTTTATTATTTTTAGTGCAATCTGAACATCAAATATAATAACTTCAATTTTTTTACGGGACAATAACTTCATTATTGGATGTATTAAGGAATGGACTAATCATGATTACAATAAAAATTATTTATCTACTTACGTACATCGAAAGTATGTCTCCAATTCATACACAATGTAAATAAATATTGAAAGAAAACATATAAGTGAAACATGCTTTCAAAGTAGATTCGTTTATTTATATATCACTCAATTATTTATTTGGCGCATGAGTGAAAACATACTCTTTGTGTAAATATGTATTTTTATTTTTAATAATAGGATAAGAAGATATAATGGCTTTTAGCCTGTAAAATTCTCCTCTTTCTGTCTGTATTAATAGTCTAATACCTCTTATAATATAATATATTATACACTACAACTTGTACTCTGGCGTATAAACACGTACACACAGAAGTACACGAGGAGCATGCAAATGTACATGCACGAAATGTATATATATATCCATGGCCTTTAAAAGAAGCATTAATCCGGAAGTTCCAAAAGCCAACAAAGTTTCATATATGCACATTTCTTTAGACCAAGTCATGAAACCATGTGCTTCACCCTTAAAAGCTTTCTATTATGCTTTGTTAAGCATCATTTTATAACACTTGGCAGCATTAATATATTGTGTTACCAATTCCTTATAAGAAATTTCAATCAACTTTCATATTGCTAATTATATGCATGCACTTGCCACCCCATTTTAGTATAATTTATTACATATATAGAGGCACTTTTACAACCTACTAAGTCCTCGTGTTCATAGTATAGATTATAAATAATTAATTCATTACCTTTATGTTCGGTTAGTTAAAATTAAACCAAAACCTCCATTGCAGGGAAATTTTCATGCATCCCTTTTTTGTTTGTTTGTTAGAACAAACAAAAAAATCTGGAACACTCGGGTTGAACTCTGAATGTATGAAGAAATGGGCAAAAATGACTTTGAACCTTCAAAAGACATGCACTCACAGGACAATAATCTAGAAATTATGTGGCCAAATCCTATAATGCCTTGTTACTTCACCGAAAGCAATTTCACTACCTAAAGGTGGGCCTTTCACTGCATTATAAAGCTAAGACAAGAAAAGAACTAAAATTTGATGTGAGATTGCACATCTGTTGCAAAAAGCCATGTTAAATAGTTGCTAATTGCTCCACTAAACATATCGTAATAACAACAAATTTACCCGTTAAGTATTGGACAGTGTGCGATAAAGAAGGTGGTGCTTACTTTTTGTGGGAATCGAGTACAAGTCGACATGTTGGTGGTGATATCCAATACGGCCTCTTCTTTGTGTCGAGTGACTACCACATTTTAGACTCTACGCGGAGATCCTAAAGCTTTACATGTGCTATAAAAATTGTTGCATTAGACCTAATGTAATACTTTTTGGCTCCCTACACGTGATAGGCGTGGCAAAAGGATAATGCGACACTTTTATATAACAAATGCAACGAGCTACAACCGTTGCAAAATATATTCAAATGCAGCGGTTTGAGCACGACATTAAATAACAATTTTAATCAACTAAAGCAGCGGGTTGAAATTTGTCTTACGCAACAGTTGCTATACGATTATGCAACGCTTTAGTTATTACTTTGTGCAACAGTTCTCTTTGCATTTGCAACGATATTTGCCTAGTTCGTATGCAACACTTTAAATGTCGCTTTGGGCAACACTTTTTGTACGTTTGCACCGGTCTTCGCCTACTTAATATGCAACAGTTTAACAGTTTGCAACGTTCTATTTTGTTACGATTCGAGACAAATATGCCACGGTTTACGAGCTACAACTTGCAATAGTTCCAAAAGTATATGCAACGATTCTTTATTTAATGCAACATTGGAGCATTCTTAAAAACATCCACAATTCACCATCATCAACTACAAATTCTACATTAACTACAAAAATATCCATAATCGATCATTAACTACAAGAAATATCCAATCCATCATCAACTATAAGAAATACACATAGTCTATCATCAACCACAAGATCTAGTCCACTTGCAATCTAAATGAGAAAACATAATTAAGAGAAATCATACCATCCATCATTCCACAAAATTACCTTAGAAAAAATTAGATCATATCAAACATAAAATAATGGATCATTTTCAATTTATAAAATGAAAAATTAATCTAAGTAAGAACATAACTTCCTGATGATGTAAAAGCCATGTGATTTGGTACATTATTGGCATCTTCAAGGGATTCATTAACTAAAGCTGCCAATACATCAGGATTCAAATTCAGTTCTGGGTTCAAATTTTGTAGCTCTGAAAAGACTGAGAGTATTCGTTGACTCGCAAGTGCGTGCCTCTCTTCCATTTCTTCTCTCATCTCTGCTCTAACTTCTTCTTTCTATTTTGTTTTCATGGGTTGTAACAATTCATCAGGAATTTTGATTGAAGATTCATTTTTACTCTTGCCTTTCAAATCACTTTCTGTGACACCCCTCCCATAGAGTAAAAAAATGCCCACGTTGTGTTCCCATCACCATTGAAAATGCATCAATAGACTCACTACTTTTACTCGTGTGTTGGGATTGCACTTGTTGCATCTGAGCATATAATTAGACAGTAATTTCATTAATAATGGATTCATATATGGTACATATATATAAGCAAGACAATGAAAAACAGACAAGATAATGAGCATTCTGAGCAACGCCCTAGAATTGTTGCTATACAAGTTCAAATGCAAGAGTGTTGCATATACTTCAATGTGGTAGTGAGTGTCGAGAAACTACATCAGACACGAGAGATTTTTTTTTCATATAAGTCATTTTATTTATTTTTATCTAGAATTAGCTTTTTATCACCTTTTAGTATTATAGTTGATTCAATATCCATAAGTTACAACTAGAAAGTTTTTTTATTTATTTTGTTTTATAGGAACATTTGAAGGGTTAATCCAAGCAAATCAGCACATGTTTATCTTCTCTACTATGGATGCATATCAAGAATTTTGGCAACGATATAACTATTTCCAGTTTGATTTTATCGAAATAAACTGAAAAACAAGCTAGATTGGCTAATTACGAAATTTCTAACTTGTCTAGATGCAAAAGTTGTGTATTCAAAGAAAACACAGAAACAAACTTCACAAGCAAGCAACATTTGTAATTTTCTTTTTTCTTCCTGAATTTCTTCGAATGTGTAACGTGCCAAAATCAAGAAATGCCCCACTAGATTTTTTATTGCAGCTTCGCTTTTTCTTTCCACTCAATAATGTGCCTGCCTAATGTTTTGAGGGGCAGGCAAAAAAAAAAAAAACTAGGCAAACTCCCACTTCTCCTCCAGTCAGCAGCCTGCAAATGAAAAAGGAAATAGGAAAAAAAAAATCAAAATGCTTTGAAAGTGGATTTCTTCTTTAATGTGTCATAATCTACAGTATTTTGGCACTATTAATTTAAGGCTCACTTTGCCCTTCTAAAAGCTAGATCATACACTAATGCAGAAAACCTGAAAATGTCTAGACTGATTAAGTGAATATGAATTAAGCACATTGAAAAGATAAATAAAGCAAAAACCAGGGTTTACGGTGTAAATTAATAGCAACCGATCTAAATTATCTTGAGTCTATTTGAGCGTATAGTAACTTGACTCGCTGTAAACTCGATCTAAGCGTATAGTAACTTGACTCGCTGTAAACTCGATCTAATTTCATTTATTCACAACCGGTTTCTTAATTTGATAGAAGGCTCAAGCAATTTTCCTTAAAAAAATACCTTCATGGCACCTTTGACAACAATTGCAATTCTGATACTTGACGACAAAAATTAAAACAAAAAATCTTTACTGTTCTTTGCGAACAGGAATGGAAACAACAATGTTTGCAGTCTTCCTTGAAGTACTTAAGTTTGCGCTGCTAAGGAAAAACAATTTAAAAAGCAGCAATCATGGGAAAGCAGGTAGCAGAAAAAAGAAAAGCATTACCAATAAACACTATGCAATCTACCACAGCTTTTCCCAAAGTCTTCCATTACAATTTAAAGTTAAAAAACAATGCATCTTTACCACATTAACCTCGTCTATCCCAGTATATAATCCCACCAATGCATTCTTTGATGTTCAGTCAGGTGGCATTTTTCTGAATTTTGCATGTGAACTCCTCCATAGAATTTAAAATTTCAACTAACACTGTTACTAAAACACAGGAGTAACAATGGAGGCCGGAACCAGATTCCAAAAGATTCAGGCAATCAACAAGGCTAAGCAGTATCAGTTTCTTTGCAAGTTTTTCTTGTATTCTATGGCAGTTTTGACCTGTTTGTTGTTTTCCAGTGTTTTCTGGTTCGCCTCTTCTGGGTTAACTTCAACTAATTTCTTTGTTTCTGGGTCTCTGCCAAAAATCATTTCTATTTTCTTCAGTTACAAATCTATTTTCATATTTGGCAACCTTATTGTCATTGCCCTCATTGGAGAATCCAAGTTCTTTGCTCCGAACCATCCCACAGCCGGTGATGTCTACTACAACGAATACATCAACCAAAAAAGAAGCTTCCAAACTCCATCCACCCTGGAAGAGAAGAAAGTGCTTGAAATAAAAGAGTATTTCAGTGGAACGGCTGGCAAGAGGTGTTTTAGTGGAGGAAGAATAGAAGAGAAACTATGGTGTGAAGAGAAGAGGAAAGTGGAGAAAGAAAAACGGGATTTTGGCAGAGGAGAAGAGCCAAGTTTGAGCACGGAGGAACTGAAAAGAAGAGCTGATGATTTCATTCAAAGGGTGAATAAACAGAGAAGACTTGAGGCTAGACTTCTAGTTTGGTATACTAACTAATGGATTTGTGTAGAACAAAATCAGTGAGTACATTTATGAGAAGTTGGTTTGTAGATTAATAACACTCTGGAAAGTGGAAGCTCCTTCTGAATTCTGATGTTGTTGAGATGGTGCTGTAAATGGCCTTCAAATTAGAGCAGAATCTTATCTCGGCTAGAAAAGTTTAAACAAATTGAAGTCTCAAAATTAAGATTAAATATGGTCATGTAATCACTTACACATCTCTGATTCTTTGAAACATAACTGCACATGAAACTCATCTACTGCCATTTGAGCTTAACCAAAGTGGCCGGGTGTTCGATGTATCAGCCGAAAAATTAAGTTCAATTCTTGAATAAGTCATGTGAAGAAAATAAATTGTATAACTTTTAAGAAAATGACCAACCGTCACGGAGATTAACTCAGCCAGACTAAGCTTACCAAACTTGAGACCTCTTTGTCAAGTCAGCTGAACTAACCTGACCTGAGAGAGACGAATTGCAGCTTTTATTACTAACGGGAAGCTAACCTCCAACTGATCAAAATACATGAATTTAAGTATATTATGAGACTATAACACATCTTTTAAGAATCACAATATATTAAATATGAATTTTATGAAAAAAATGTTGCAAATTAAACACGCCCAACAGAAATGACAGAAATTTGCCAATTTTTTTTGGCAGTATTATAAAAAATTTATTCATAGCCAAAAGTATACAACTCACACTAACAACACATTCCTTTACACAGACAGACCTCTTTCCAATCCACTTCCCTCACCCGAACTTAGACTCCAAGTGGCCTAAGACGATGAGAAAAGAAGACAGGAAAGCAGTGAACCAAAAACTCATTTGCTAACCTCACCGACTATACCTTCAGGACTCCACCCTACTTTATCCCTAATACTCTGTACAATTCTTCCTATAATTCTCTCTTGGCAGAAATTCTTATTCTGAAAGACAAGAGAATTCCTAGCTCGCCAAAGCCAATATACAGTTGCAGTAAACAAGATTCGATAAACCTGACCACGTTTATTTCAACCCACCATCTTCCGGACAAACCAACTAATCTTCCTACGCCATCTGAGAATCCCTGTCCTGGTCTAACCAGGAGATCAGGAGAGGGATTATAACTAACCAATATTAAAACTGCGGTGGGTTGGGCCAAAAAGAGAGGAACGACCGCCAAGGCTGGGGTAGTGAAGGCCGAAGGGGTTCCACGTTCTATCGGCAAAAAATTCAAAATTATGGCTCTTTCCGTACCAAATTTTATAAATATTTTTATTTTCATAAATCCAACAAATTTTAAAACTTGCTTAAATTTTGTTTATTTTTTAAATTATGTTTGAAATTTATTTAAAATTTGTTTATATGTTTAGAATTTGTTTAATTTTTTTTTTATTTTTTTAGACTTATTTGTATGTTGTTTATATTTTTTATATATTATTTATATATTGTTTCTTATTTTAAAATTTGTTTAATTTTTTTAAAATTTATTTGTATGTTATTTATATGTTCTAAATAACGTACAACTTATTTAGAATCTGTTTAAAATCTGTTCATTTTTTAGGACTTATTTGTATGTTGTTGATATGTTATTTCTTATTTTAAAACTTGAATATTGTTTATATATTGTCGATATCTTATTTATATGTTGAAAATAACATCTAAAAAAATTATCAGTAATATATAAATAATATATAAATAACAAATCAATAATATATATATTACAGATTTATTTATATATTGTTCTCAACATGTGAACAACATATAAACAACAAATCAAAAACAAATATCAAAATTTATATGTTAAAAATAATATATAAATAAGATATTAACAATATATAAAAATTTATATTTTTTTATTTATTATTTTGAACATATAAAACACATATAAATAATATATCAGTAATATATAATAACATTCAGATAATATATAAATAAAAAACAACATACAACAACGTATGAATAATATAGTCTGTTTATACGAAATATTATGTGTGTACGGAATAAAAATACATATTTTTAAATGTGAAAAGTGAGTGAATTGTAAAAATCTATTTGTAATAAGTAAAACAGTCTGTAAAAAATAAATATTGTAAAGTTTTATTTGGGGATTAGAATTAACCAATATTAAAACTGCGGTGGGTTGGGCCAGAACGAGAGGAACGACCGGCAACGCTGGGGTAGAGAAGGGGTTCCAGGCTCTATCACTTTATAATAGTTTTAGCTCATACCCAAATAGATTCTTAACTCTAAACCCAAGTGGTCGAATATTCGGTTGGGCTACTTTTTAATTCACGACACCCACATTGAGTCATTGACATTTTACGAATTTAAAACCCAATTTTTAATATTTTGACAAAAAATTCAAAATTGTGTGTGTATTTCATCATTTTAATTAATTTTTAATTACTTAAGAAATTAATTTTTAATATTATAAAATTAAAAATTATGTTTTAAATACTAATTGAATAATTAATAAAATTATTGAAGTGATTAGAGTGATTAAATAAGTCGAAATAGATTAAAAATCAATTTTAAAATAAGAAATTAAAGAAAGAATAGGTGATATGTCGTTTGGATCAGTGGCTCAAGTGACAAGTCGTTTGGTAGGGAAAGGATGTCGTCTGCGGATTGAATATGTCGTCTGCGTTTGCCAGACTTGGGAATAACGGAAACGGTGCATCGTCCGGGAAGAGAGGTCGTCCTCGTCTAGCTTCTCCGCGCGTCGTCCGTGTTCGCACAGCCAGACTTCTCCCCAAAATGTTGTCGTTTTCCTGTGTGCCTCAAAGTCAACAGACCCATGCCTCTTCTCACCAACTATGATTTCCTCCATACTTTGCACGAATTTTTCTCTGTCCACACTCAATCATTTTTGTTTCATTCTTCTCTCCCGCATCTCCTCTCCATTTATCTCTTCAATTTTCTCTCCATCTCTCTCATATTCCTCACTAAAACAAGGTAAAAACATGGTTGCCTCTACATTTCTGTTTTTTCCTTTTTGTTGCTTATATTCAACTTCTGTTTTGAATGATTTTGTTCATGACTGAATGCTTCGGTTTGAGGATCATTTCAGTGTATATTTAAGCTTGTTTAGGTTGATTTTGATAGAGAAAGAGGTGGGAAATAATG
>CAODLS010898102.1:0-15986 GCA_948243855.1 Flueggea neowawraea | reverse complement strand
GGAGCAATCATTGAAAATCTGGCCCTGTCAGCTGGAACACCTTGCTCGCTATAAGCAATGAGTCTACCATCTGGAAGCTGCATGCGATCAGCACTAGGAGGATGTATCCGCACTCTCTTTATCGGCGGGCAACTACTTGTTGTGGTATTCACACTCATTGCTGCAAGTCGTTTAACAACATCAATAAAAAGCAAACTCATAATGTCACAGATGCAGGGAGCAATATAGAAGTTCAATCAAATTCGAAAGCCAATTCAATCCGCTGAACTAATAGCAGGGAACGCAAAAGCTGGCAGAGAATCAATTCATTACAATGTCAAACAAATCCAGAACAAAAAGAAAAGCAAAAATAATAAACAATTGACCTTATTGATTACAGCCTAATTAGTAAGCTTGAAAGAAGTCAAGTAGATATGACAGCAGCAATCACGATTATAACTTCATCAAACTAATAACTAAACTAAATTCAATCCATCCATATAACGATCCGAACACACAGATCTACTCGGCAACCAATACCGGAAGTCGAATCGGATAAAAAATACAATAAAACGAAGGCAACATGAACATGTAACGTATTTATACCAGCAAGGGCGAGAATAAAAACGAAGAAAACGACAGGCCAAGCATGAGCAGGATCGCGATCCTCCGGCAAAAACTCATTCAAGAACCTCAACCGACCGGAGACCTTCGCGACTGGTTTCCCAACCTTCTTAACGATAAACGAATCCTCCCTCACCAAACTCTGCTCCACTATCTCCTTACATCCTTTCCCCAAATGTAGAAGCATCTCTTCCCACGACTTCAAGAACCCCGTCAACTGCTCCTTGAAGCTCTCCGTTTCTGCATCATCGCTGTACTCCGGCTTCTTCGCTCCGCTATAATACTGTACTCTCGCCGTGTCCACCAAACTCGCCAGCTCCTCCTGCCACGTGTCGGTACCTGGGAACTCCTCCATTCTCTGATCACTGATGGTTTTACCACTATTACTACTCAGTAAAGGGAAAATCAAAAGATTTGTTTGTTTATATATGTACAGAAGCGTGAGTTTGAAGCGTTCATACGGGTGGAATCAAATCGTTTTAAAAAAAGTTGAAAAAGAACGAAAGGCCAAAAGCAATGCAACAGGCTCGACTCTGTAACGACTCTCTTTCGCTTTCCGACAGTGACAACCACCTCGTCTCTGACTCAGTAACCGTCGCCTCTCATCCACTCACTCTTTTCGTTTCATCCGAATTGACTCACTAACTAATCCTCCTTGAGGATGTGTATTTATTTTGTATTTTTTAAATAGTTAAATCAGTTTTTATTAAATTATTCAGCCCGTTAGATTGGGGTGAGGATTTGGACACGTGGAAATAACTTCCGTGGGGTTCACGGCGGGGGGAACCGGCTAAGCCGGTGCGTGTCGTGCGGTCTATGACGTGGAAATGCGGTGTTATGCACCAAGTGATTACCGGTTACTGTGTACGGCGGTGACGTGTCAGCGAGAAATATGCGGTGAAGCATGTGCATATGGGAATGTTCTTTTGCAATTTCATCTGAAGTGAGATCCAATAAACTCTATTCTGGAGTTCGTGATAAGTTGATCAAGACCGTTAATTTTGATTACTATCTTAGGTTGACTGATGGTTGTGGTTATCGTAGGGCTGTCAGTTGTAGTGGGGTGGGGATTAGTCAGAGAGAGAAAGTGAAGTGAAAATGATTAGTGGGGATAATGATGATGTGGAGGTGTGTCGTGGGAGATTAGTCAGAAGATAAGGGACTTATTTATCCCATGTAGACAGCCACGAACTTGGCTTTTTGAACTTTGGAAAGTATAATTGAATTATATTAATTGTTTAAAAATCCAAATCTTTGTAAATCTGGGAGTAGAAATGAGATAATTTTAGGAAGGTTGTAGAATGAGGTGTGTGTGTTTTGATATACGGTTACTCCCCTATCACAAGTGAGGGAAGCGTAACAAATTCCATAGTAGGTGACGTTTTGATGCTATTTTCAGCCATCCCACCCTATTGAGAGATCCCACGTCGAATTAAACAGAACTTTAGTGGGCTAATTGGAGTCTAATCCAGAAAGGGTTTTTTACACAATTGGTAACATTAAAAAATTGATATTACAGATTTATAATTCTAAATTTGTATCTTTTTGTATTACACTTGCGCATTTATATTTATGTTGTTTAGATATATTATACATATTTGTATATTATATATATAAAATAAACAAGTTATAAAATTAATATTTATATATTTTGTATATCTGTAAAAAATATACAAGTTACAAATATAGTATAAATAAATCATAAATATAGTATATATAAATTACAAATATAGTATAAACAAGTTGTAATATTAATACTTGTATGTTCTACATCTCTGTAAAAACAATACAAGTTATAAAATATAGCATAAACAAGTTATAAACGTAGTATATACAAGTTACAAATATAGCATAAACAAGTAATAAGCAACACTCTAATTTTTCAAAAACAGAACAACACTAGCAAAATATCAACAACATGTAAACAAAAATTAGTTAATTTAAAAATATGTATTTATAAATTTGAAAATATCAAAAAGTGAATATGTAATATGCAAAAGTGGATAGTACAAAATAAATATTATAAAATATTGTAGATGTATTGTGTAAAAACCACATCCAGAAATGACAGAGTTCTAACCCATTGGACCCATCATTCTAAGTGCTAATTTCACATATTGCCCATTTTGGACCACCATTTTTAAAAATGCCACATGCTTCAATTCTACACAAATATCAGTTTTTATGTTTGTTTTTAAAAATATCACTTGTTTGAAACTAGATTTCACAAATAACACATTGATTTTTATATAATTTTTAATTTTATTTTTTTATATTTTTTCTCTCTCTTCAATTTTTCTCTCTAATCTCTCTCTCGCACCCTACCCCACTCACCCCAAACCCTAGCCACCACGCCGCTCCCATCCTCTTTCGTCGCGCTCACTGTCTTCCGCCACTTCTCCCACCCTCTTCTGTCGCACCCTTTGGCTCTCCTCTCTCAATTATGTTCGATCTCGGCTGGATCTCCATCTCGTCGCGTTGCTGCCTTCTGCTCCCTCGATCTGCTTCTCTGTCATCGTCACCTCCCCACTCCACCTCGATCTCTGTCGCTTCCTCTCCCCACTCGCCTCCTCACCTCTGTCGTCCTTGATCCGACATGTCGATCTCCGCCTTCAATCTTGTCGATCCTTCGAGTCCTCTGTCGTGTTTCCCATCATCTATTGTGATATCTTCGTCGTTAGTCTCGTTTCCCATCTCGTCGAGCCAGCAAGAGTCACGGTTGATAGAGTGTGAGGGTGGCGGCTAGGGTTTCCTAACCCTAGTTGCTCCCTTCCTTTTTACCCAAATATCCTTACTTTTGATATTTTTACAAAAATGCCACTAATTTAGATTTTTTTTTAATGTTATTGTACTTGTTGTTTTTAAAATTCATTTGATTATTTAAAAAAATATTGTGAATCGTTGTGAACTGTTTAAAATGGTTCACAACAATGTACACTATTTTTGTGATCCATTGTGAACTTTGAAAAATAAAAAATTATTTAGAATTAAAAAATTGTGTGTTGTATTTTGTGAACCGTTTAAAATGGTTCACAATAATGTACTATATAATATACACTATTTTGTGAATATTGTGAACATTAAAAATTAAAAAAAATATTTATGTGCATTCTATTTGTGAATAGTTGTAAACTGTTCAAAATGTTTTACAATGGTTCACAATAGTGTATAATATAATGTGTACTATTTTGTGAACCATTGTGAACGTCAAAATCGACAATGAAAAAAATTGGAAAAGAAATTCGTTTAAAATTACTAAAAAATAATTAAAAAAATTATTCACACTTTTTTAAAAAATATGAATTTTGTGTCCATTGCAAACCATTGTGAACCCGAAATACAATCTGGATTAAGAAAAAATCAATTTTTTACGAAAAAAGTCAATTTCTTGCAAAAATTCGGCAATTTCTCACACATTTTTTAAAAAATGGCATTTTTGATATGTGATAAACATAAGCTGACATTATCAATATTTGCAAACTTGACATGTTATTTTTTAAAAAAAAAAAGGCATTCCAATTTAGTATAATTGTCTAATTGTCCCTCATTTTAATGATTGACGAAATTGCATTTAAAACTTTATTTAAGAATATTCACCCAATTTTTGATAATATAATTGTAAATTTTTATATTTTAATTTTGTCCACTAAAAGGTAAATTTGGCCATTATCCAATATCGGTTGGACTCCTTTTTTTTAGGTAGTACATTTCAATGATGACTCCACTTTTTTTTGGACAATTGTAACCATAATGAAACATACCTCATACATCAGACCCTAAATTATTTATACCTTAAAATAATTAAACATGTATCCATGTCTAAAGTAATAAAAACGAAACCCAAATGAAATCTATATGAAAACCTTAAAATATTATGGTTATTTAAAACATATGTGATTAAATGTTTGAAATAAAACTATTAAGTTTCAAAATAAATAAATAAACATATTGAAATTGGGGTGTGAAAAACTAATTGAAATGATACTAGTATGCATATGAAAACAATTAAAATTGGCATGTAAAGATTGTCAAAAGAATTAATAGAAGTCGACCGATGGAAAGTGGGAGATCTCTTCTTTTGCCGACATGAACGAAGATTGAAAAGCGTTTGTAATGATAAGTTGCATAAGTGGCTGATGGAGATCCAGAGAATTCTTGTATTTGATTCTACGACGCCAATGGAAATTGAGTTGCGTTCATGTCGATGGTTACCGGGAGTGGAACAATGGTTGATGCAGATAGATTTTGCTTATTCGAAATGAGTAAAGCATTGATATAGAGAGATTATTATCTTATTTATAGAAACCTAATCTAATTGAAATTTTATTTAATGGTTGATTTATTTCCTAATTTGTAGGAGGTTTCATAACATATGTGTCGTTTCTTCAGTTTCAATTGTGATATGTACGGGTGGCTAGTTGTTGAAATAGTTTCATGTTTTAATGGATATATTTGCATTGATTTCAAAAGTTTTTAATTGTAAAACATATTTACATTTAGTGGTACATTTATGTAAAATACCCAAGGTTGCTTATTTGGTCTAAGAAACTTATTGAAGTCATGGGCACATAGTTGCTTAAGCATGAGCCCTTTGCCATGGTTCAGTGAAATGGAGAGTAATCGAGCACGACCCGATTGAGATGGTTTAATTTATGATTTACAAGTTATTGATTTAGATTAATAAGAAATGTTTCTTGCACTTTCTCTTATACACTCCCTCATACATTTTCAATTAGAACTAAACATGTGTCATTTATAATTTTTATATGTTTAAAGAAATTAATTTTCTCTTTCATGTATCATTTTTTTATCAGTGTATAATAGAATACAAAAAAGAGTGTGTTGTTAGCATTTGCCAAGATTAATATACTTTTAGTTTGGTAATACTAAAGTCTTTAAGAATTTAAGAGCTTAGTGTCATTCCAGTGATAAAAAAGAAAAGGAGAAAAAAAAGGTATTGAAGAACAAAATTAAACTTACAACCATGCCATTTGAGCCATTGGGGGAGTGAGTGAGTGATAATGTCACACCTAAAAATAAGGTCGTAACATAGATTTTGTTTGGTTGCATTGCTGTACAAGTTAAATTATTCACTTCACAAAGCAATTATTCACTTCACAAAGCATCTCCTAATTATAATTGCATTTGTTGCTTTCATTCTAAGCAAAGCAAAACCTTTACACATATGACATCCTCTCTCTCTTTGTGTTCGTCTTGGATCTATCCTTAAAAGGAAAAAAGAGAGCCAAAAAGATGTCATCATTGTGAATGACCCCTTCATTATATTTTCAATCATCAACTCCAAATTCCTATGCACACTCCAGTGTAAAGGAATTACCTTCCAAATAGGGCTGAATTCGAGCCAAACCGAGCCGAGTTTTGGGGTGTTCAACCTCGACTCATCTAAAATTTATCGAGTTTGAGATCTCTCTTGAGTTCAAAATCTTGTTCAAACTCAGCTCGTCACAAGACTCGCGAGCTCACGAGCTTGTTTGCGAGCTTTTTGAACTCGACTCAACAACGACTCAAATAAATTTGTAGACGAGATTTGCTAGTTCAACTTTGGAAACAGATCTAAAATAATATAATCAAATTTAGGTTAGTTCAATAAAATCATGTTGAGCATGTAATTGAACAAAAAACTATTAAAAATTTCAATTTGTTTCACAAGCTCAATCTAATATTAGATCATCTTATGCGAGCATGCTTAGACTTTTATAGACACGGTCAATTAGTGTAAGTTTAAACTTTGATTGATGTGGTCCAAATATTAAATACTATTCCAAATATAAACATATTTTTCATAATTTAGTTTAACACACACACATATATTCGCATGTGTATATATATATAGACGAGCCTACAAAAGAGTTTGATCACGAGTCTACAAATGAGTTTGTTCACGAGCTTTCGAGCCAAACTTTTGGGTGTTCAAGCTCGGATCGTTATTAAAACGAGCATAAAATTTTGTTCAAGTTCGACTCATTTCCACCCCTACTTCCAAACTATCTCTCTCTTTAAAAAAAAATTGTCAAACCGTTTTAGATAATTAGGTGATTGAGGAAATTAATTATAGACCAATAAAATTGTTCGATTGTAATTAGTAAAAAATGAAGAGAACACTATGTTCCTTTTTTTCCAAAAAAAGCATACTTAAAATAACGATATATAATTAATCGTTTCAAATCTATAAACCCAAACACGACAGATTTATGAAGTTGGTTACACAAACCGACTCGTATAACCCGTTAATTGTTATTCAGGTCATGTATCACAGGTTGTACGATAAGACTCGTTTAACACGCTTATAATACACAATAACACTAAAATAACTTCAACTAAAACAATAAATATTTATTTCTAATATCTACTAGAACAATAATATTTTAAATAAAGACAAATCAAATATAAAACAACTTAAATTACAAATTCCACAAGAACATTCTAAATGTAAAAAAATAATAATAATCTCAAATTAATGTTTTTCAAGAAATAATAGCATTTAGTGTGTATGTTATTTAATGTTAATAACATCTAGCGTGTACATATATGAACATCTTTGTACACCTTTATAAATATTTGAACATCTTTGTACACCTTTGAATGACTATAGACATCTTTGAAGACCTATGAACATTTTTGAATACCTATATACACATTTGAACACCTATGTACACTTTTGAACACCTATGTACACCTTTGAACACCTATGAACATATTTGAACACCTATGTACACCTTTGAACAACTATGAGCACCTCTATACATCTTTGAACACCTATGTTAAACGTGTTTAAGTGTATATAATTGGACCTTGTAACCTTTTAAATTGTTTAATACGATTAAGTTAAACGATTTAAACGTGTTATAAATGGGTTAAGAGGGTTGAAACCGTTTAAACTTGATTTTTTCATGTCATATACGAATCAACTTGTTTATGACCCAGACTTGTGTATATGAAACCCAAGCCTGTTTCGTGTAGAGACATATCATTTAACCAAGTCTTGTACAAAATTACCAGGCCTACAATTTACTTCTACAATATACTTTTGTATTTTTCTTCTACAATCTACCAAAAAACAAGCACCTCCTTTCTTTAAATAAAATATGCAAATGTGGACATAATGAAATGACATACATGTTTATACTAATGTGGAGCATTTGCAAGTGATATTGAAAACAACAAAAATTGTGTTGCACTGTGGGTGCTCCAGTGGTAAAGCTTCACACCTTATATCCCTCTAGGACGTGGGTTTGAACCGGCACGAGAGGATGAGGTATTGGGTAACATTGTACTCGATCTAAAGAAAGGAAACAAGAAGAAATAGTGAAGTAAGTATAAACAAATAGATTAAAATGTTGAATGTACAATTAGAGTTAAGTAAAAAATACATATGTAGTTTTAGAATCAAATTAGGATAGCTCAATTGATAAGATACCACACTTAAGATTATGAAAACTTGGATTTGAGGCGAGATCACTTGGTAGAATCAAATTCAAGCTAAACAAGACCTTTGCAAATCATAAGAAAACTTTCCTTATTGAGTTTTTAAATTTTTATGCACTTAATAGTTCAAATACGAGACCTCTAAAAAAAGGGAGAAGTAGTGGGACAATAATTTTGTTGCACTCAAGAGTTCAATTTGAACTTACATTCTTATGTGATATAAATGGCGCACATCAGTTAGGAGATATATGACCTATGGGCCAGGTGGCATGAAATCCACTTTAGTTAATATGTTAGGGAATATACTTTTGTCCGACTCTAGTCTCACGTCTGATTTTCTGATATTATATGGATTTAATGATTTGTCTAATTATACTCTGAAATTGGAAGTCTACATTGTCGCTCACACTCTTGTAATATAGTGTACTGCAATCTAGCTAATATATCATGTTGGGGCCGTGGACTGCAATGCTAGTGGATATACTCTTATTGATCAGTTTTTGTCTGTTTCAGCTTTGAAACTCTTAGGGTGTCGGGTACTTTTTCTCCCCTTAAGGCTTTCAGCTATTTAGCTCTTTTGAGTCAGGTACTATTCATGCTCTTAAGGTTGCTACTTGCTAGTATGTTTTCTATTCTGATTTGGATGCAGAGAGTAGTGTCAGTATATTAAGGGTGTATGATTAATGATATCAATAGCAGTATATTTTTGAGACTGTATATGTAGTATTTGTTTGATTGCATGTTGTTTGAATTATAATATTTATCTGATATTTATTATGTTTGACTGCATGTTGTTTGCCTTCTGGGCGAACTATTTTGAGAAAAGGTTTTCGAACTCATACTAATATGTATTTGCGTGTATATTAATATTATATAATTGTATACATGTATGCGGCATTTTCAGAACTATTTTCGAAACAGTTTATGTGAGGATCTGGAGTCGCTCTATAGTGTTGTCCCTTACTGAGTATTCTCACACCCTTTTGGTGCTTAACATTTCAAGTTATTTTGTTGATAGTAATCGTCCGACGTTCAGTGCTCAATGAGGTATTCTAATCAGCAGTGAGTGTCCCTTTGTTCGGGCTCCAGTCTATCTTTTGTATTAGATGCTCCACACTGGAATACTTGTGGGTGTATGGTTTGGTATGGTTATTTATGTTTTTTTATTTATAAGTATGAAATTGAAAATTTATGTTTTAAATAAAAATTTGGTTTTCTATTTATATTTGTTATAGTTAAATTGTTGAATATTTGTTTTGATATAAGATTTTGGGTAGATGTTCTTATTATCCGAGACTTTTGCAGGGTGGGCCAGGCCTCTGGTTCGGTTCATCTCGTACGCCGATTATGATTCGATCTTAGGTTGTGACAATGTTAATCTCTATTTTTCCACTATATAATTTGCTTCTACGATATACTTTTGTAATATGCTTCTACAATCTATCAAAAACAAACACCACCTTTCTTTAAATGAAATGCGTAAATGTGGACGTAATGGAATGTCATGCATGTTTATGCTAATGTGGAGCATTTGCAAGTGATGTTGACAACAACAAAAATTAGTGTTGCGTTGTGGGTGTTCTAGTGGTAAAGCTTCACACCTCATATCCCCTGTGACGTGGGTTTGAACGATACGAGGGGATATGGTATTTGGGTATCATTGTACTCGATCTAAAAAAAGGAAACAAGAAGAAATAGTGAAGTAAGTAGAAACAAATAGATTAAAATGTTGAATGTACAATTAAAGTTAAGTAAAAAAAATTCATATGTAGTTTTAGAGTCCAATTAGAATAGTTCAATTGATAGGTTACCACACTTAAAATTATGAAATCTTGAATTCGAGACATGTGATAGGTAGGTCATTTCAAATATTTTTAGGGATTTATGAGATCACTTGGAAGAATCAAATTCAAGCTAAACAAAACCTTTACAAGTCGTAAAAAACTTATTGAGTCTTTAAATTTTTATGCACTCAAACGCTCAAATTCAAGACCCTTAATAAAAGGAAGCAGTGGGACAATAATTTTGTTGCACTCAAGAGTTCAATTTGAACTTATGTTCTCGTATAACATAAATGACACTTTACCACTTAGTTTACCATCCGGTTATACATGACTATTTGTTCCACGTAGATTAAATGTGCATATTATTATTCATGCTCTAAAATGGCGTGCCACTCTTTTTACTACACAAATTGTCAAAACAATCTACTTCTATTCAATCTACCTCAAACAAACGCTCTATCATATTAGCTATTTACTAACATTGCAACTAAAAAAACCTACATATACTTCAAAGGAGGCAAGAGAAGGCAACTTCGATCAACTCATTATCAATAAGATAACACAGCAAGAACACTAGAGATTACACATTTATTTACAAACAATACGAGTATGTGGATGCCCGAAATGGGAGGGATGGCAGATGTGGATGCACGGGAGAGCGCAGGAACATGACCCACAGCCTGTTACCTGCTTGATACGCCATTACTTAGTCCTTTTTTTTTTGAGTTGATGTTTGTGATAGCTCCAACCAAACTTAAGGGTTCCACAAAATTTGACAATTTGTCCACGGACGGCTAGTCGACAAAAGAATCAAGGATATGCGTCATTAAATCCAACTTGTGTATCCCAACCATCTAATTACATCATGATTTGATGCAATACACATCCTTAATTAAGAATAGTTTTTTTGATGATCCCTAATTTTGTTTTTATCATTACACCTTTTTGGAGCAATGAACTAATGTGACACTAAAAAACAAAATAGAGGCTTGTTTGTTTTGTCGATTTCATAGTATAGTCAATAAGTTCGATCACAAGAGCTTCCATAATTCATGTTAGTCTAATGGTACTTCGTTGTGTTTATGTAAAATATAGGTCGGACTTTGATTTGCTTTAGTATAGATCGATTTCCCATATGAATAATTGTTTTGTTTGTTCCTCTCTTCCTAGGATAGACACCCGAGTGTACCACACACAAGTCTACATATAGCACAATTAGATTGTTTCTCAAGTGGCCAATTGGTTAATTAATTTTCTAGATGGCAAATTATTTATTTTTTATATCCAAATTTAATTTCAGATGCCTGTATACATTGAATTTTAAGTGAAACAACACCTAATTTGGTGGTATTGATTTGTTTAATTTCTCAACTAGATGACATCCACCACAAACCACACCACACCACACTACCTTCCTAGCCAAAGAGAGGGTTTAAGACCAACTTATGCGGGGAGTAATTCTAATTAATTAATAGAATTTACTACGATTTAAACTTATTTTCTCGTGTTAATTTACAAGAGTTGGTTATTATTTGATCTACTATCTTGAGCTATATGCATCTGCTAGTTTAACGAATTCGTTTATTAGTGATGGCTTGTAAAAATAAATTATGAAAATAAAATTTGAAAATAGATTATATAATAAAAAATAAAGAGTAAAATAATTTTTAGAAGTACAATAAACTTATATAATGGATATTCAATTTCGATATTCCGTTAATACATTGTCAACAAAATTGAGAAAAATCATGCATACTTGCTACGAAGACCATGATAACTTTTTGTTTTCTTTAAAATAACATATTGTATAACTTTTTGTTTTCTTTAAAATAACATATTGTACAGCTAACTTTCTTACCTGTAAAACTATTTATCATATTGTCAATCCAACAATTTTCCAATAACAGCATGTGAAAATTTATTTAAAATGACCATTTTATGCAAGAAAATTGTGCCGTTGGAGCAACAAAATGATACCAAAAACAGTGAAAAAGATAGTAATCAATACTTTTTTTTACACAAATTGAGCATTTTAGAAAAAAAAATCATAATGAAGTGACAGTAAATTAAAATAATTGTAATAAAAATACTCCACAATTTGCAATTGAATATAGGAGCGTGAAGGGGCGTATAATGTGAAGAAGATGGGGAAGTGCTTCTCTGCATATATGTATATATATATATTTGAAATCTGTTTCTCTGCATATTTGAACAATCCTTTTTGCATAGACTCTCCTCTGACTTCACAAACACGACAAATACAGAAAGAGAGAGTCTGTGTGACTCACTTGGGAACTGAGCTTGGAACCAGTAGCTGCAAAAACCACCAAACCCTTAACCACTCTCTCCAACAATGCAACTCTTCTAAGACTCTGCTTGGTTCTTGACTTCTTGTCAACTAGGGTTTGCCACTTCCTCCATTGTTGAAACTTGAAACTTTTTTTTGTTTTGAAAGTACCAACTCATTCAAAACCAAAGTCTTTTGCTTGTGCAAGGGTTAGCTGAAACCTTTTGTGGTAAGACCCAGTTCTCAAAATTTACTCTTTTTTCTGTTTTAGTTTACATTGTTTAGCTGTGATAATGTCGCTTGTTCTGAGTTTGTCTTGAGCTTTGAGTGTGAGTTTCTGTTTATTGTAAAGTTTGCGGCTTTTTTTATGGGTTTGTTTCGAAAGAGGTCTATCTAACGTGTTTCTTCTTTGAGAGTTTCTCTGATGTCATTTTCTGGTAAAGTCCTGCCTGTAAATGAAAATGTGGGTTTTGTTGTGGTGGGTTTTTCTGGGTTGAATCCTGCATGCTTTTAGGTTTTGTGAATTGTTCCAAAAGAAGAAGAAAGTTTAATTCTTTTTTCTGGTTTTTGGGTTTGGAACTGCCAACGAATTGCTTTGAAAATTCAATTCTTTGCTTGACTTGGATCTCTGTTTCTCTCCTTTTTAGCTTATTTTTGTGGTAAATGTTTTATTTGAGTCCTCTGTAGATCTAAGGTTTATTACGCATAAGATTGTGGCAGAGTTTTGCTGTCTTGAAACACTGCTTCATAAATGGTAAACATTTGTTTTTTTTAGTAATCTACAGTGTTCAGTGTTTTCAAACTTCTGAATTCTGACATCTCTGCGATGATCAATGCATGAAATTTTTTCTGCCACTCAGTCGAAGAAGGATGCACATCTGAAATTTCTTTTTTGGGATACCTAGTTTCTTGTTTGGGCTTCTTCATTTTCATTGAATTCCTGGAAGATTTCAATTTCGTTTTTGATTAGGCTCTTCCGGGTAGCTTTGACTAGGTGGGCACACGCACTAAAGCACATAACATTTAATTGACGACGGAAGGACACACTGAATTTTGCAAATGACAGACGCAGCACGATCAATTTTTTTGGTTATTATGGTCATTTACTTATTCTGGTGCAATGTAGGTTCATTTCTGCGTGTGTAGCACTATAAGTATTGGAGTAAATGGAAAGGAAGATAAAACAGGGAAAATAATTAAGTGCTATAAAATAAAGATTATGAGATAATTAATGAAATCTTTGACTGCAACCCTTTTTTTTCCTTCCATTTTTTTAGTATTTTTGTTTTTTGGACTTCTGGTTGGTGGTAGTGGGGGTGGTTTCTGAGGAGTTTCTTTGAAGGGATTGTATGGTTTGTTTGTTTGTTAGGTTTAGTTATGCTATTCAGATTGTCAATACAATTTCTTCCTTGTGCTACATATATCATTGAGTCTCTTTTCAAATTCTTTCTCAGGCAGAGACACCTCTGAATTGTTGCAGGTGGTGTGGGTCAGGTGGGGCTTTTGAAGAAGAGGACTTCCAGTTTGCCATTTTACCACTTCTTCTACTGAAAGAGATAGAAACAAATAATGCAGACACCAAAGGCTAGGTAATATTGCCATCATCTCAGCAGTGTATTTCTTATTCTTGCTGTATATTTTCCTTCAAATGAATTTTTTTCCAACGAAATTGTTCTGATTGTAAATCGGATATTAGCTGAAATTTCATGTCTCAATTTATTGGCAGAATAGATTGCGGACCTCATTCCCAAACTCAGCTTAATCACCAAGCCATTTGGCTTTCCACAAATCATCTTTTGATTTACAAATCAGGATAGCTCATGCTAAGTAGCTATTTTATCCAAGCACAAATCATGTAATTTGAAATGTCAAGTCTCAGTTGTATTAATTTTATTTTAAAGATTCTTTAAACCTTAGATTTCTTTTCATATAATCTAAATTTATGATCTTGATATGTTTTTTAATACTTGAAAATTGTTTGAAAAGCGGCAAAGAAGATTATGTCTCAAGCACACGCATATGATGTAACATTTCTTTTAAAATATGGTAATAAATCAATTTCTATGTGGTGGGTGAGTCTTGAAACATGGTTTATCTCTTTTAAGAGTAGAAAGGTGTTGAATTTTATCACCAGATGGGAAATTGATATGTATTCATGACTTATCATAATGATATTTTCGAAACAAAACACTTAAGCTGACAATGTCTTTTAATTTAATCTTCCTGAATTTGCGCTGACTACATTTTGGCAATAGTTGTTGAAGGTAGATATTTATTTTAAGTTCATAAATGTCTAATGTTTCCAATTGCCATTACACTGACTTTGAGAGCAGAGCTACCACCTTGGAGGTGCCTCAGAGGAAATCTCCTGCAACACCACGAACTGCTCGCCAGCTCAAGACTCCTGGATCAGAGTCTGGCTCAGTCTCCTCTCCAAACCCTGCAACAAGGACCCCAAAAGACAGAAGTCCCAAAGTCACTGCACGCAAATCACCTCGAAGCCCAGCAACAGAGGTATTGATGTCACCTAAAACCATTGTTTCCCGTAGTATGATGTTATTGAACATGCTTATGTATTCACTATAATGGTTGGTAAACTTGTAGTGCTTACCATGTCTTACCTTAAGCTACATCGCACACACTTTTATCACTCTTATTTGTGAAACATTTTCTTTGAGTGCTATTTAAACAAGTCATCATTTTTTACGTCCTAGTTATATCTTAACTTGGCCATTCTGAACAATTTATTTAAAAAAACTTGGCCATTCTGAAAATTTGTTTATGAGGAATCTCTAGACGAAGCGTCCGAGGAGAATGTCTGAATTGGAATTCCAGCTTGTTCAACTCCAGGAGGAATTGAAGAAGACGAAGGATCAACTAAATGCATCTGAGTCGTTGAAGAGGTGGTCACAGCAGGAGGCTGAAGATAACAAGAAGCAGCTTTTAACCATGACAGCAAAGCTTGAAGAATCCCAACAGCAACTCATGGAGCTCTCTGCTTCAGAAGATGCTCGGGTTCAAGAGCTCCGCAAAATATCTCATGATCGAGATAAAGCTTGGGAGTCAGAACTTGAGGCTGTCCAGGAGCAACATTCAATTGATTCTGCTGCCTTGGCTTCTGCCATAAATGAAATTCAGAAGCTCAAAAATCAGCTGGAGATTGTGGCAGAATCTGAAGCTACCCAAGCAAAACACGCAGAATTGGCTCATGCTGAGTTACAAGGCTTGAGAATGGAACTAACTGAAACCCTCTCTTTGGTTGAGAAGTTGAAAAACGAGCTCAGTGACTGTAGAGAGTCTGAGGCTCAGGCTCTAGATCTTGTCGGTCAAACTAAAAGGCAGTTAGATGCAGCAAATGCAGCTGCCGAAATCCTGCGTGCAGATGGTGTCAAGGCCATGGAGGCTTATAAGACCTTATCATCAGAGTTGGATCAATCCAAAGCTCAGGTAAAGTCTTTAGAAGCAGCTGTGACCAAACTACAGGCAGAATTGGCTGCCAGTGCCAACAATAAACCAGCAAATGCTGCCGGTGATGTTGAAATTGCACAGGAGAAAGAAGAAAATGATGAAACCAACCAGCTTAGAGCAGAGCTTAACAATCTGAAAGTTGAAGTGGGCCAGTTGAAATCTGCACTAGAGGCATCTGAGACAAGGTACCAAGAAGAATATATTCAGAGTACATTACAGATTAGGAGTGCTTATGAACAAGTCGAGCAGACCAAATTAGAATCTGGGAAAAGAGAGGCTGAGTTAGAAGAAGAATTAAAGAAAGCTAAAACCAATATTGAAGAGTTAAGGGCTAACCTGATGGACAAGGAAAATGAATTGCAGAATCTTTCAGAGGAAAATAGTGGGCTGAATATGAA
>CAODLS010897972.1:0-14651 GCA_948243855.1 Flueggea neowawraea | reverse complement strand
GAAGCTGAAATCATATACGTATACTAAAATCAGACATGGTAACTGTAGCAATACATGTATGCATAGAATGCGAATCAAGTTTCCCAACCTCCCAATGACGTCGAAATCCTATTTTGATCAAGTATCTAACTTTTTCATTCGATAAACTAATGTGTTGTAAAATAACAGTCTTAGTCCCTAATATTTAAACAAATTACAATTTAGTCCTTAAGGCTTGGCATATTACAACTCAGTCCCTCAAAATTTCTAAAAATTACCTTTTAGTCCTCCAATTATCTTACATGACACTTCAAACCTCAAATTGTAAGAATTTTGCATTTCAGTCCCTGTGACAAAATTTTTATCAAAAACACCCTACATTCACTCCAATTCAAACAGCAACATGCAAACTGATTCTTAAGAACCTAAATAATTGTAGATCACATTATAACACATAACCCATCAACATACTACATAAAACATTATTAAAATCATCAATTTCATCTTTCAAAGCAAGCCTAAACCTATGCATGCACTGTAGAAGCATATCAATGTTTACATTTCTTCCTAATTCCACCAATTACGTCACTCATTCTGCCCAAAATACTTAGATCAATGGCCAACTCATCAAATTCTTCCAATCTCAACATCACATTCGACATGCATGACCACATTCTTTGTATGCATTATTGCACTAAATCTTTTGCTTGCATGCGTGTCCTAGATCACTTCTCTGCATGAGTTTTTATCAAAAATCAGTAAGCATGGATGTTTTATAATAAGGTCTTCAGATGGGTGTATGTGGAACATTATGCATGTGTGTTTTAGATGATTACCCAATATGAAAGAACATAGAAATGAGTAAGGAAAATGATCTTACCTTAAAAACGTAAAGGATTTGGAAGAAGAGCAAGAAAGAGTGGAAAAGAGGTTTGAGAGAAAGTTCTGGAGTGTAAGGAAGTGTTTGAAGTGAAAAATGGTCGGCCAAAGGGTGTGTGGAAGGGGTATATATAGGCTCTCTCATCAAAACTCACTGTTTCACAAAGTAACAGTCATGTACACAACAACTGCGCGTGTAACAAGCACAATTGCATGTGCAATGGTACAGTTGTGTCCACAACTCATTCCTAACAGCATTTCACCTTCCTTACATACGCAACCTAAAGCCTAAATATGTAACAAACCCATACGCGCATAAAACACACTTAATTACATGCTTTAGACTCAATTTCAACTTAGATACATAGGTTTCATCACTCCCAGGACTTATTTACATCAAAAATCATGTAAAATCTCAACTTTAATCACTCCTATGGTTTTGCACAAGGATTCGTACACCAAAATCATCACCTCAAAAATAAAAAATCTAATCAAAAATTGGCCAAGGTGTTACAAATATGGAATAGAATATGAGAATGCACTTAAGGAGGATATTAAGAAATTGTAGAATGTTAAAGAATTGCATTAGAAGATGAGAACGAAAGGGTGTTTACTTTGTAGTGCAGTTTTCACAAGAAGTTTGAACATTTCAAGTTGAAAAGACGAAAAGTAAATAGGCTTGCCATTTTTTAACTAAAAAAATTCGAGCAACGCAAATCAGCACAACCAAAGGATCCCATGCTAATGGTGTTATGGGTGTTAGTTTTAGTACCCTAGTCCAATCAATTATGTACATTGTCATATAATTTATCATTTAATAAAGAGGTATTTCATTTCATATCTATGAAATATTATATCCATGAATAGTTAATTATTCCTTATGTCATCAAGTGTGTGACTTGATTAAAACGATAAGGTAAATGAAATACTATTCTAAATGTCCTTAATCGATTATTATCATGGGAATTATAGATAAACTAAGGTTAGTATGTTTCTAAGAGGATAATCACATTTTACTGATTATGGATATGTGATATCACTTAGAACATAGATACATGTTGGGGAACATGTATGGGACTTACCCGCTATGAAAGCACTTCATGGAATAATGTCACAAGTAGCTTTCATGCAATGGTGATATTTAAGTCCTTTAACCAAAACTCACTATCGACTCATACATGAGGAATCACATATTTTGACTTAGTCAAACGTTATCTGTAATAAGGTAACAATAAAGGCTATGATGGGATATGTCATGAATCTTGTAAAAGAGTGATAGGGAGAGTGACAAATTTGTTCCTCTTAAGAAGAGTGATATCTTTAGGCCACTTGATGAGTAGGATTGATGGAATGTATGCATACTCGAATGAATTGATAAAGGGTTATCAATGTCATTTGTTATATCAATCTACTTGGGATCAAGAAACATATTAAGAAATATAAGGTTGACATGTGACCATGTCTTATGCTTAATATAGATATCGTGAGACAAAAAAAACTAAATATCAAACTGTGAAAAGTTAACTCGGATCACCGATGCCACTCAATTTTGGGTTGCGATAATGTATTACTAGATACCGCTTATGTACTTTGAGCCCAAGTGTTTGGGACGAGGCCCATTGTCAATTTTGAGTAGGTCTATTGGGTTACACACTAAAACGAATTGGATTGGATTACAAATGTTCTCTCGTTTGGTAAATGAATTATTAGGATAATTAATTTAATTAATTATAATAATTCAGAGTTTTATAATTTATATCTTATTTATGATATAAGATATAATCCATTAATGTAATGGACTTTTAATTTAATTCAATTATTAATATTATTTTGGGTTTATTTATGTGTGACATAAATTCAACCCATAGATATTAATAATAGAGTGATTTATTTAATTATAATGTATCATATAATTAAAAGCCTAACAACATAATAAAATCTTAGGAGAAATTCGGCCACCACTCCTATTTTTTAGGAGTTCTTATTCTTTTGTGAAAAGAAGAGGCAAACCCTAGTTTGACTAGGAGGAAATTCATCCATCTCTCTCTTAAACAAGAGGGGTCGAATTCTTGCTTAAATAAGAAAGGAAATTCGGTCCTCTCTTCCTTAAACAAGAAGGGTCGAATCCTTGGTTCGCAAGAAAGAGAATTTGGCACCCCAAATTAAGAAGGAATTCAGCACACTCCTTGATTTGGTATGGCATAATTGTTGATGGACAAGGAGAGGGTTTTGACTAACCCTAGTGCACCTATTTAGGTTTTCACATATGCCTATAAATAAGAGCACTTCCTAGTCTTATTTCTCATGGCAGTGCCGAATTTGTAAGTGTCACAAACAAAAAGAGAAAATTATTTGTGAGAATTAGAATAGAGATTCTGAGTGCTAGTACACTCTAACAATCCAAGAAAGATTGTTTGTGTGGATGCCTTTAGACACGTTCATGCAAAGGCAACATGAAGAATTGTGGTTCGATTTTAACACTAAAAGCTACATCAACAATTCATTCGTTCATATAATCAATCTTTGGTTTTAAGGTAAAACCCTAACCCTAATCGTTTATGTCGATATGCATGGATCCTTGGTGGAATTCTAGGATAAATTTTTTGTTATTTCCGCCGTGTTATCCTCTATATGAATGTCATATTTTAGTTACAAATTCCAACAGTGGTATCAGAGCCACTTGCATTATCGACATAGCCGATTCTTTTCTTTGTGATATTATTGACTGCTTGTTGTGATTCAGCCTTATGTTATATTGTTGTTATTATTATTGAATTCTATTATATGATCTAGGGTTAATTTAGCAAGATAAATTGGGAATTTTATTTCTATGTTAAGGTCGAATATTGGTTGATGTTGAATTTGCATAGGGTGTTGAGATTCACTTAGAAAGCCGTTTAAGGTTTTGTAAATGCAGTTTTGTAATAAGATTACAAACAATGGATTGGATTATAATTTTATTGTGAGATCCAAGTATTAATATGATTAATACAAATTAGGACTTTAAAAATTAGCAACTCGTTTCATAAGCAATCTAAATTTAAAACCCCTCGCAACCGGCTTGTGAAACCGATTTACACATCCAACGTTTAATCAATGTAATTATTTGACTAATTGCATGATGTTTGTTTATGTTCATAATGTGATTGTGTTTGAATGGTGATTCAATATACATGGTGCATGACATAGCCCAATAGAACCTATGTGATTGTCTTTTTATTATGGGTTGTAATATTTTGGCCAAAGGTGCCTATTTCAAATACGACATGCGTGTTTTTTTTGTCGAGTGTGCCTATTCTTGTTTTAGTATAGATTTTATATATATATTGTATGTAAAAGAAGATGGAGGCCGTTCATGTCGATGGAGATTGAAGGCCACCCTAGGTTTATCCTAATTTTCACATTGGCTTGTGAGATCAACTTAAATTTGGGTTTTGTCATGTCACATTTAAATTTTTCTATAGATACATGTGATGCATATATGTCATGGTTGTATGAATTGTTTTGTATCCCACAGAAACCAATAAACCTTAATCCCTATAAATAGTAAGTCAAAAATGTCTTCCATAATCAATGCTTGTCAAAGCCTTGTTCGTCATTGTGTAGGTTCTGCCTCCGCAAGGTGCATTCAATTACCTTGGTTAGACGAGGGTGGATAATGGTGGTATCCACATTTTGGTTATGATTTGACTTAACATGGCTATCAAAATAGTTTTGGGCCTAGGGCATTAAAGGGATTTAATACCGGGATATGAGATGTCAAAATTCCTAGAAATACAAGAGTTATATATGATATAATTGAAAAAAGGAGTTTTCAACATAAATAGCTAAAGTTAAGGACTAACTCATCTGACTTAACTTTGAGTGAAATATGGATCTTATACCCACTATGTTTTAAACTTAAATTAACTTTAGGGATGCTAATTTTAGTGGGAGTATTCAAAAGACCTCTTATTAATCTTTACATATTATATATGTAGATATAATGGCAACAAACAACAACACATCAACCTTTACTTTGCGATCAATCCTTGAGAAGGATAAATTGAATGGGACTAACTTTCTTAATTGGTCTCGAAACTTAAGAATTATTCTTAAGCAAGAAAGGAAAAGTTATGTTCTCAATACAATGTTCCCTTCTGTACTTCTATCCAATTTTCCAAGAGCACAAAAAGATGCTTATGAAAAGCATTTAAGTTACTCAGTAGATGTCACATGTCTTATGCTTGCCACCATGGTTACAAATTTGCAAAATAAATTCGAGAATATGGAGACATTTGACATGATGAAGTATCTTATGGAAATGTTCCAAAAGCAAGCTCGTTAAGAAAGGTTATTGACAACTAAGGCATTGAATGGATGTAAGATGGCTCTTGGTACCTCAGTAAGTGTGCATGTCCTCAAGATAAAAGATAACATTGACCAACTTGAGAGACTTGGTGCTCATTTAAAGAAGGATTTGGCCATATATATGATCTTAGGGTCACTCCCATATTGTTATGACCAGTTTTTCATGAACTACAACATGCACAACATGGATAAGTACATCATCGTGCTACTTGGTATGCTGAAGAATGTCGAGAAGAACATTCTTAAGACCAATGATGTGCAAGTGGTACAAAAGGGGAATGGAAAGGTAAAGCCAAAATTTGTTGGCAAGAACAAGGGAAAATCCAAGCCCAAATCATTGAAGTATAAGCGCAAGATAACCAAAGCGAAAGAGGGAGTTTTCTTTCACTATAATGAGTCAGGCCATTGGAAGAGAAATTGCAAATTTTACTTGGAAGAGCTAAAGAAGAAGGTAAGTGAGACTTCTACTTCATGTATTTTTTTTAGAAATCAATATGTATACTACTTCCTCATGGGTATTTGATACTGGATGTGGAGCTCATATTTTCATTAACTTGCAGGGATTGAGAAATAGTAGATCATTGATGAAAGACGAAGTGGACCTATGAGTGGGACTAAAAAATCCCAAAATATCACAAGCACATATATACAATATAATATACACACTACTAATAATAATAGTTTCTGAATTCATTTCCTAAACATTTGCACTTAAACAACCAGCATACATCACGCGATATTATGAAGTAATATCGTATACTTCTCATATATCAATTTCATAATGGGAGTAACATGTGTGTTCATTCCACTAATAACAGGAGTGAATGTGTCACTAATAATAGGAGTGGATGAATCACTAATACAGGAGTGAATGTGTCACTAAATATGTATTTCTGGCCGAACAGACAGTTACCACATAACCCTGGCAACTAAGGGTCTCATGAACATCATTGGTATACCAAAGGCTACATACCTTGCAGCTGAGGTATCTCATGTATATATTTAAATCCGTAGTAAGCAACAGGCATATCAAATTTATAAAACCATAAAACTAATACGTATAGCATTTCTAATACAAGAAAACCAGTTCATCATATAACCGGTTTTAAATAACCAATCCATTACTTAGTCCATTTACATGTGATATCTTGGCATATAAAAAACGTATAATGTTTAAAAGACACGGTCTACGTGTTTAAAACTACCATCGCATTCACCTGGAGTCCAAAGCAAAATTAGACCAATCACGCACCACTAGTAGGGGGATGGTCTCGATGGCAGGAGCAAGATGCTAAAATAATAAATCAGAGAGATATCAACAAGTAGTAGTAGTACTATGGCAATGCAATATGTGTATGAAATGCAAATGCAGATGCTAAAGCATACTCAACGCTGGAACCTCCTTTCAGTCAGGATCTGATGTTCATAACTCGAAAATCAGATATTACACAAAATTTACGTTTCAACCCTCAAATTTTTGAAATTCACAGTTCAAACCTCAAAGTGACAAATTACCAAATTAGTCCTCAAAATACGGAAAATACCATAATGGATCATCCGTGTAAACAAGATACAAACATTACACTTTTTACTTCTTCCACATATGGCTTACTCGAGTAACATAATACCTTACTCGAGTAACTATGTCTCCCTAAAACTATACAGAATCTCTGTCCTATTAATGACTTGAGCATCGTAGTGCTATCGTCAGACGAACGCCCTACCTTTGACTTGTTTCTATTTTGCAGGATACATAGCGACTAGATCAAACGTTCACCCATTTATCATCAACTTCACACTTTTAAGATCGTTGCAAAACTTAGGGAACAACAATTGGTGTGGGAACTTGAGCAAAAATATGTTGAGATAAAGATGTGTTTAAAGCCTCTTAGCCTCGACTAGGAGGCTTTGCAATGCCATGCTCTCATATTGCATAGGAGTTGAGGCCAATGATCACTTATAAACAGCTCCCTCACTTAGAACACTGGCATGCCCTTTTAGGATCAAACCTATGAGGGCCTATGAACCCAGAGTGGACAATACCTCAGTAGGTGGGTTTAGCGTGCGAACATCGAGGGGCATGGTCAACAACAATTGGCGTCATCTGTAGGGAATTGAACAAAAAGCCTTGTTCATCATAATTCAAAAACGAGTATATTACCGAAGTTCATCAACATCCACCATGGTATGAACACCCTCTCATCAAGGCAACCATCGTGAAGAAGGGGCCCAAGAGATCAACAACCCAATCTTTCTACCCAGGGCAAGGGGAGTCCCAAGAAAATTTATAGCTAGAGTTGGAGCCAAAGCCTCTGGAACTATCATCCCACCGTTCCTCTCACCAACAACGAGGCATCGAGAAGGAAAAATGAAGAAAATCAATAAGCACTTAGAGAGATAATAGCTCTCTTTCAGCAATTTCTTTCTCAGGTGGTCTTTCCTCCTTCCTTGCATGCCTATGCTCAGAATGAAGCAACGACTAAGAGGCAAAAATGTTCTTTAAGAGAGTCACTGACAAAACTGTCTCCCTCAGGTTTTACGAAATAAGATCTTTGGCCTCGTGGAGAGTGCCAAGATGTCCCATCATGAAAGGAAGCTAGAAGAGATGCAAAGAAAGAGAAGTATCCTGAAATGGAAGAGATTACCTGTTGAGGAGACCCTGAAGTTCTTGTCAAGAGAGTGGAGGTGGACTGTCAATCGACTATAAGTGTTAAGGAGGTGGCAGATATGAGGAAGATCATTGAAGAAGCTCTTGAACAAAAGAAACTAGTTCTTATAGAGGAGGAGCAAAAAAATGCGAAGGCGTCTTTCACTAGGTCATAAGAAAACCCTTTCCGCCTAATTTCAATATGTCGCAGCTCCCAACTTTCTTAGGAAAAGTGGATCATCATGAACACATTCAAAACTATAAAGTGATCATGCTTCTATATGGATGGGAGGGCGTCATCATGTATCTCGAATTTTTGATAACCTTGAAGGATCTTGCTCACACGTGGTTCAACGAATTGAAGGAAACATCAATCTCATGTTTTGATCTTTTAACGAAGAAATTTATCAACACCTTCATCATTAATAACAAGGGGAAGAAGGATACCACATTCTTGCTAAGTGTGAGACAAAGGGACGACGAGAGCCTGAAACAAGTCATCGATTAATTTAGGAACACAATCTTGGAGATCCAATACTTGCAACCAGGAGTGGCAGTGGCACCAATGTTGCAAGGGACTAGGTATATCTAGCTCCAAAAGTCTCTCTCCTTTGATTAGCCTAACTTTCTAGAAGATCTCTTTGTTCGAGTAAACAAATACAAGACACAAACCAAAATGCTTAATAACGTGGCAGTGAAGGAGGATAAGGACAAAAAACATAAGGAAAAGGGCGAGGAACCAAATCAAGGTTGCTTTATCTTCCAAGGAGGACGAACAAAGCCATTTGTGTCTATTTGGATTATATGAACTTGATGTTGGAGGCGATCTGGAGTGTTGTTTCCTCACTGAGTTTTCTCAACCCTCCACTTTAACATTTTTCAAGTTATCTCGGCTTTTTCAACAGTGAGGATTGTTTGTTCAGCAATGAGTATCCTTTTGTTTGAGCCTAGTTTGTTTGCTTATTTTAATTGTTCCACATCGGGTTATCTGTGGGTTATGGATCTGTATCTGCTATTGTTTAGTCTTTAAACAATTTTATTCATAATTATTTATTTTGTATTATTATATTTATAATTATGTTTTAATATTAAAGAAAATTATTTTTTGTTCAAAATTTTATATTTGTTAAATTATAACTAATAGTAAGAAGATGTTCAGTACTTTGAGTCTTGTACGAGATGGGCTGGACTTCCTTAGACGGTTCGTCTCGTACGTCAGTCATGGTCCAAAAATAGGTCGTAACAATAATTAATGAACTCTATATCATGAAAATGCATATGCAATGCATATGCCAATATATGTACGCAATGCATGGTTTTTTAAGGTTGGGGTGTCACATGTATGCTCGCAAGATCATTATATAAATATCATCTCTCACCATTTGAAGGGGTAATTCTTATCTCCCTAAAACTATACAGAATCTCTGTCCTATTACTGACTTGAGCATCGTAGTGCTATCGGGGACGGAGCCCTACCTTTGACTTGTTTCTATTTTGCAGGATACAGAACGAATATATCAAACGTTCACCCATTTATCATCAACTTCACACTTTTAAGATCGTTGCAAAACTTAGGGAACAACAATTGGTATCGTTTGTGGGAACTTGAACAAAAATATGTTGAGCTAAAGATGTGTTTAAAGCCTCTTAGCCTCGACTAGGTTTCTATAAATAGGATTTCTCACCATTTGAAGAGGTAATTATTATCTCTTTAAAACTATATCAAATCTTTGTCTGATTACTAACTTGAGCTTCCGAGTTCCCCCGGTCTCTAAATTGTTTCTATTTTGCAAGTTACAAAGTGGCTAGATCAAGTGTTCATCCATTTATCTTCAACTTCACATTTTTCAAGATCATTACGAAATTGAGACGACAACATAACTTAATATATATATATATATATATAGTGACAAAAATGGTAAGTGATTGTCCAGATTTTGTCTTACACTAGGTTAAATATTAGTACTTTATATTAGCTTAAATATTGACTACATGTTTTTTTTAACTGACTACATGATTTTTAGAACAACAAAAAACGCATCAATTTTTAAAGTAAAAGTTGAAAATTTTAAATCAAGAATGTTTGAATTTAAAACTAGATGAAATATTTTCTCAAATTGTTTTGTTTTTTCATAATTTATAAAAACGATATGAAGTTTTATTATTTTAAGCTAAAATGACTATTTATTCTATTTCAATAATTATTTACTCAATATAATTATTGAAATTCCAAAAAATAAATTTATTATTATTTATATTCTCAAAACACATTACATAGGTTAATAAAAATTGTAACTTTTATAACTAAACACATCAATGTCATTTATTCTATTCGTCATCAATAAAATTTACTACTTTATATATATATATATATACCACTAACTTAAATTGTTCATCTCTCCTGAAAAGTAAAATGTTTTATAGGAGTTCGCAAAATAAAGAGTTAAATATAGTTAACATACATATTTTCAATCATTATAATTAATAACACTCTATATTTTATTAAAAGTTGTGCCTGGAAATTAGGAGCACCATTGGAGCTGCTCGCCTAAAACAAAACTGAGGAGAATACTATATTAATGCTAAACTTTTCAATATGTATAAATCAATTAAAAGAAAGATGTTAAGGAGTACGGGGTTAGATAAAGTATAAGATGTCTGAGAATTTTTGGTAGTGCCTTAATAGAATTGTAACACCTTATTATTTTTTATTAATTATTTTGATAATTTTTTGTTAAATTTTAAATTTAATTTTTAATATTTGAAAGGTTAATTTTATGTTTGAGATATTGTTTTGAATGTTTTATTTTTTTATAAAAAAATCAAAAGAAATATTTGGCCTTTTTCAAGAAAGTAACAAGGGGGAAAAAAAAAAGAGAATAAGCGAAGCGCTGGCGTTTTGTAAAGAAAAAGAAAAAAAATAATGATAGCATCAAACGGTGCGTTTCCGTAAGCCACATTTAATACTGGGAACCCGATTGCCTTTCTCATTTCTTCACATTTTGTTTCCTCTCTTCTTCAAATTCAACTCCAAATTTCTTCAACTCTCTTTGCTTTCCATTCAATCTTTTCTTCAAACCAAGGTAAGAACTTGAAGTTAAGTGATTATTTTCTTTCATTTTTTGTGATTATTTCATTTGGGCTTGTTGTTTTAAATGGGTTTTGTGGGAACTGTGGCGTCGGTTTTGGAGCATTTTCTGGACAGATTTTGAGTGGTTCTTGATAGATCTTGATGAAATTGAGTGGGAAGAACGTGAATATGTGTTGAAAATGGGAGGTTTGATGTGTTTCTTTAATGGGTTTTTGGATCCGAAATTGTGAGGACTGTTTTTGAGGGTCTGATACTGGTCTGGACGAAAATGGTGATCCATTCAAGCTTCTGGGACTGTTATGAGTCGGTTGGAATGGGACGAAAATGGTGATCGATTACGCTTGGTTCGGGATTTGGGATGTTTTAGTGTATTTTTTTGCCGAAAGGACCAAAGGCATAATTTTACATTATTCTGAATATTTTGAGGAGTACACTTAATATTTTACATACGGATAAGATCTGTAATTTTTGCAAAAAAATTCAGATTGTAATTTTAAAAACTTGAGACCAAATTTATAATTTTTAGAAAGTTGCATTGTATTTGAAATTTTAGAAAAGTTGACGATTGACTTTTAATTTAAAATACTAAGAGGACTGATTCATAAATTTTGAAAAGTTTAGAAACTAAGATGTAATTTTATATTGGTCAGGGATCAAACTGTAATTTCACATCGATGATCGATTTTGAGAGATAAGCTTAAATATTCGATCGAAATGGGTTTTCGGTCGACGTCTGAGGTTCTATTTTTTGCATTTTGCATCTTCATATCACATTTCTGCTTTGCCACAGTTACTGTATTTTACCATTTGGTAATAAAATTTTGTTTCAGTTTAGTTTGATATCCGAGGTGGTCGTCAATCTACCGATGTATGTCGTTTGTTCACGCTACTACGTGATAGTTGTTCTGCAGCGTGATAGTTGTTCTGGTCCGAGATTTGGATTATTTGCTCGGCGACTAGGTGAGTGAAATGACAGTTTCAGACATATGGGCTATGTCTTATAAATTATATGTTTTTGTTTATGTCTAACGTGTTTCTAAAAAAAATGGAATAATTAATGGTTGGCTAATTAATAATTCGGATTACGTGATTATTATTTTCTAAGATTTCTGTTTTTAAAATTTAAAATATTTATATATGGTTTATAAATATTTTCTATAAAATGATTTTTATTTTGCGTATACGTCTTATATATATATATATAGGACACCTGTGCTATGTAGGGTGAAACGTAGTCTTTGGTACCATTGAGCAAACAAGGCCCAATTACCAGGGTTAATGGTAGCTGCGTGTCTGGCCAGACGCATGTACTCTGTTTTTTATTAGTGTCGGAGCCCACTTATATATACATTCTATCTGTTTCTGGTATATTATATACATATTCTATCTGTTTTTGTCAGCTGTTTGCTTTGGTTGCAAACGTTGTTTTGAAAAATGGATTTCGAAATTAATATTCTGTATTAGCATGTATACGTACGTTTATACTTATATCTGTATGCGGTACTTTTGAAATGTTTTCAAAATAGTTTTTGTGAGGTCTAGAGCCGATCTAGAGTGTTGTTTCCTCACTAGGGATTCTTACCCATTTCTTTCTGTTTCTTGTCTATTTCCTATATCTTATTTCTCAGGCTCCCGTTTGACATTCCACAACCGTCCAACATCTTGCTCCTAGTGAGGCGTTCCACTTGATAGTGAGTGCCCTTTTGGTTTGGACTCCTTTTGTTTTTTTATTAGAGCTCTACACAAGATTGTTGTTGGTTACGGGGTCGTATTTTGTCTTTTGGTCTTATACTGATTTTCTGTTATATGTTTTCGTACTCAATTGATATTATAATTTAGTTTTGTATAACTTATTTTCTTTATACATATGATTCTAGTATCAAATTTCTTATGTTTATTAAATGGTTTAATAACAGCTTTAATCAAACAAGTTGGGTAGAATGTCTGATCTCTGAGGCTTGTGCGAGCTGAGTCAGGCTTCAATAGACAGCTCGCCTCGTACGCCGGTCATGGCCCGACTTTGTGTCGTGACAAAGGTGGTATCAGAGCGTTAGGTTTCATTTTTTTTGGGTCAGTGTGGAGCATATATATCTTTTGTTGAGCTTGTCTGATTTGTCTCTGTACACCCTTCTAATACGTACGTCGGCACTGTGGCAATTATTAGCATTCTGGCATTCGCATGGTTATGCGTTTTGTTTGCTTGTTATGCAGCATTCTAGCATGTTTGTTGCATACACATATTACATGTGTGATATTTGCATTAAGGCATGCATTAATGTTGTAAGACACTAGCAAGGGCCGCTGGAATTTTTGTTGATTTGGTGACTTAAGAGATTTAAGTATTTGGTTTTTGAGAGTTCATGATATAGTTGAGTTGAGTAGTTACAATGGGCACAATGTTTCCCTGTGATCAACTAGAGGTCGAAATATTGTTATTTGAGGATTGATGAACGGATGTTTCTGAGATAATATTTGGGGTTAATAAGGTCATTTTAGGAGTCAAACAATATTGTTGGACTTTGTTTTAGTGGCATATAAATGGATTTGATGACCATTGTAATTAAGATGGGGATGATATGAATTTGATTATGGAATCATGAATTAGATTGGGGATTTGATTTGATGAGATTTTGGAAATCGACCATTTGAGGGATGATTCTTGAGAGTTGATCAACAAGATTGATCGAGGTTTTTGATATCAAAGTAAAGGATGTAACTATGTTATTGGAGAATGAAAGACTTCAATGTTAACCTAACTACAATAAATTTGAGGATTATCGATAATTACAGTAATTTCAGAATGCAAACATTTTGTGATTGGTTCACGATCACTCATAAGGTATTAATTGAGTGGGGTATATTTGAGGAAATTAAGTGGTACGTTCGGTGATTGTAAATCAAAATTTTGAATTGAAATATGAATTATGATATTGGGTGACTAGAATTGAGATTAGCATGTCAGTATGATGGATGAAAATATTTATAAGTATTCGAGGAATAAGTATGAGCAATGGATATATTAATGAAGTCGATTAGTCGAGGAAATAAAATTGACGCTTTCAGGTGTTGACAAATTGTCATAACAAGAATATCAGGGAGTAAGAGAATTCTATGGTGACTTAAATATGATCAGAACAAGGAAATAGTTGATAACTATGATATATTTGGACAATAAATATTAGCATCTCTGGGTGTTTGACTTTATTACTTAATATGGTAATGGATTTGGTTATTTTGAGTTTGGGAGGCTTTGAATGTAGTATACTTAAGTCAATATGAACTATGATAAGAGTTAAGAAAGGAATTTGTATGACTATAGTTTGGGAGACTATACGATATGTGATCTTTGTCTATTTGTCACGACCATGACCAAAACCACATATACATGAGCATGCATTGCATACAATATAGATTGATCTGAAGTTGCATACGTTATCCATATGGTTAGAAAATAATTTATAATAATTTTGAGAGTAATAAAAGATTTATCGGTAGGACAATCAGGGTTCAAAAGTTAGACTATTACAAAAGAAGGGTTAATAGGTGGTTTCTTAAATACATTATGACAGGTGTATAAATAATTTAAATTTGGTTCCTGTAGTTTTTGGCCTGTTTAGGTGTCAAAAACATAAGAAATTGAGCTGATAAGAAGAAGAAATGTGGAACCCCCTGATTGGACCTCCTAAGCACGTCGCCACCTCGTGC